>VZUI01057531.1:0-18144 GCA_013401135.1 Cettia cetti | reverse complement strand
GCGCGCGCTGCGGGCAGTGCGGTAGCGGCGATGGAGCGCGGGGCGCGGGCGCTGCTGGCGGCCGGTGAGCGCCGGGGCCGGGGGGAGCGCCGGCAGCCCCGGGCCGCCCCCAGCACCGCTCTGCTCTCTTGCAGCCTGGAGGAGCCTGTGGGAGCGCGGGCCCTGCCATGGCGGCGGCACGGCACGGGCCGGCCCGTGCGGCGGGGACGGGAAGGGGCTGGCCGGCGGCGGAGCCGGGAGGTAGGTGGGGAGTGCCCGGCTGGGGGCTGGAGCAGCCCGCGGGAAGGGGAGGATGGGAATCGGTGTTGGGATGGGATGTGCTCCCGTGATGGAAGATGTCCCGTACCCTTCTAAGCAAGGACATCACTCGGGGAGCCAGGGCTCGCCTGCGAGCCTGCCAGAGAAATCTGTGTTTTTCCAAGACTCTGAGTTCAGGTGCCCGGGGACCCGGTCTGGCAGGGTAGAGCCGTGTCCTTGTGACGGCAGGGAAAGGCAGTGTGGTGTCCCGTCCCTGGGAAGGCGCTGTCACATCCCTGTGACAGCAGGGTAAGGCAGGGTCGCATCCCTGGGAAAGTAGAGCCACGTCCCTGTGACAGCAGGGAATGGCAGTGCAGTGTCACATCCCTGGGAAAGCAAGGTCATGTCCCTGCGAAGGAACTGTCACATCCCAAGGAAGGCAGAGCTGACCACCCTGTAGCCTGCAGACGCTTCCAGCTCTGTCCTTGCTCCTCGGGCTTGCCAAGCTCTCCTGGCTCTCCCCATGCCTGGTCTGGACTGTGCACAATGCCCTGCTCCAGCAGCACTAATTTTCTGGGAGAAGCTGTTCCCTGCTGATAATGGCTGTTCCCGAACTGCTAATGACTGTTCCCAGATGGTAATGGCTGTTCCCAGCCCAGCTGGGCACAGGGCTCAGATTCCTTTGGACAAGAACACACAGAGCCCAAGGGGGGGAACAGGGAAATGACCGTGTCTGTGCTCACCTGGGCAGGGTGACACATCACCCCGAGAGAAACTTGTTGAACTCAGGACACAGCAGGATCTCTTGGATCCCAGAGGAGCGTAAATCAGTACTGACACTGGTGATTCCCAGTGGGTCCAGCCTTGTATCCATCCCTGTCCAAAAAATCCTCTCACAGGAATACCTGTGATTTGGTATTTTAGATCTACATAAGGATTTGAAGAGGGACATGTCTGCTCCAGGGTTTGGGTCAGACTAACAGCCAAACTTTTTCCTAGTGAGGTCCGTGCACAGTCCTGCCCAGAGAGGAACTTTCTGTGGAATTCTTGGGTGATTTTCTCCCCACTGAGCCAAAGTCACTGTCAGTTCTCTCAGTGCTGTGCTTCCCCCTGTGCCAAGCAGGATCCAAGGCTCCAGGCCCTTCTGTCTGAGCGCAGCTGCCAGAGACATTTTGGGCAGGTGGGGAGGTGACAAGGGGAAGCAGAAGCTCACCTTGAAGGACGTGGCCGAGCTGCTCCGGAGGAACGAATGTCGGCGCGTAGTGGTGATGGCCGGCGCCGGGATCAGCACGCCCAGCGGCATCCCAGACTTCAGGTGACGCCTCCATCCTCTGTGTCCTTGGGGGACTAAGGTCTTGTCCTTGGAAAGGGTGATTGAACACTGGAAGGGGCTGCCCAGGGAGGTGGTGGTGTCACCATCCCTGGAGGTGTCCAAGGAACAACTGGACACAGCACTCAGTGCTCTTGTTGACAAGTTGGACGGGCTGATGGTCTTGGAGGTCTTTTCCAACCTCATTGATCCTGGGATTCTGTCTCCAGCCCAGGTGCCACTGCAGCCTCTCTCAGCTGCCTCCTGTTCCCACAGGTCCCCTGGGAGCGGCCTCTACAGCAACCTGGAGCAGTACGACATCCCCTACCCCGAGGCCATCTTTGAGCTGGGGTACTTCTTCGTCAACCCCAAACCCTTCTTCACCCTGGCCAAGGAGCTCTATCCCGGCAACTACCGCCCCAATTCCGCCCACTATTTCCTCCGCCTGCTGCACGACAAGGGGCTGCTCCTGCGCCTCTACACCCAGAACATCGACGGGCTGGAGAGAGGTGAGCTCCCTCTTCCCATCTCCAGCAGCAGCACCAGGAGTTGAGGGGAGAAGCAGGATTGGGGAAATGCACACAGGGAGGCTCTGGCTCAGTCCTTTCCCACACACTGTATTCCAGTGGCTGGGATCCCTCCCGACAGGCTGGTGGAAGCCCATGGCACCTTTGCCACTGCCACCTGTATGGTGTGTCAGAGGAACTTCCCGGGAGAGGACTTCAGGGTGAGTGGGCCCAGCTGGGCATCAACACAATTAACGCAAGGAGGCATTAATTATTATAGTAATGACAGATCCAAATGTGTTCTTTTGCCCTCAGGGACAGGAGGTTTATGGAGGGGACCAGGTTTGGGGTTGGGCGTGGCTCTGAGGATCTGTGGTGGTTCTGAACCCCCGTGACAGGCAGGTTTGGGGCCTCTCAGGGGGACAGGGTCCCTGTGACAGGCAGTTTTGGGGTCTCTCCCTTCAGGGAGATGTCATGGGGGACAGGATCCCTCGCTGCCCTGTCTGCACCGGAGTGGTCAAGCCTGACATCGTGTTCTTCGGCGAGCAGCTCCCGCCACGCTTCCTGCTGCACCTCACAGACTTCCCCATGGCAGACCTGCTCTTCGTCATCGGGACATCCCTGGAGGTCTGGGAATAAGGGATACCCCTGGGAAAAGGGCACTTGGAAAGCAGGGCCTGAAGGGACTCCAGAGGGGAGAGGGGGCTTAGAGAAGGCGAGAAAATGAGTTAGGGAGGTGAAATTTGAGGTGGAGGGTAAGAAATAGGGTGGAGGTGCTCTGAGAGACCCTCAAAACCAGGCGGGCGCCTGGAGAGCTGAGGAAAGGCCACCGGGTAACTGGTGACGCTGTGGCCTGTTCGTTGCTGGGGTGGCCGAGCGGTTCCAAGCCCAGAGTGGCCCTGGCAGGGTGACTGTCCCTGTGCCCCCTGGGTTGCCCCTCAGGTGGAGCCCTTTGCCAGCCTGGCCGGGGCCGTGCGCAGCTCGGTGCCCCGGGTCCTCATCAACCGCGAGCTCGTGGGCCCCTTCGCGTGGCAGCAGCGCCACAACGACGTGGCCCAGCTCGGGGACGTGGTCGGCGGCGTCGAGAAGCTGGTGGAGCTGCTGGGCTGGAACCATGAGATGCAAACGCTGATCCAGAAGGAGAAAGAGAAGGTGGGAAGAGGCTCAGACCCCCAGCTCCCCCCTCAACCCCTACATTCCCTGTGCTGGAGTTACGCAGGGGAATGGGTTTGTGCTTGCTGGGGTCACGTTGCACAGAAAAGTGAAAAAAAACCCCAAACCAACCCAAACCTGAGTGCTGTTCCACAACCAATGTCAGGGCAGAGTGCTGTGGGCTAAACATGTCTGTGGTAGATGGGAAGGCTGCCAGTCCCAGATGAATTAGAAGCAAGGAAAAGGACAGGATTTGGGCTGAAAGCAGTGACCCTCTCAGGGACTGAAAAGCTTCCAGTTACATCACCTGGTGTGTGATTTGTTCTCGGATGAGCCCTGTAGCTGTAGCTAGAGGTGCAGATTCCAGGGGGTGGGAGTAACCAGACAGGAAATCCCATTGGCCAGCAGTGCCAGGCCGTGAGGCAGCAGGTTCCAGAGGTTCCTCTGGAGCAATAAGCAGTAGGAGAGAGGGAAGGGAAGCTCCAGATATGCTGAGACTCCAGATATGCTGCCATGGCCGGACAGGGAGTGGGGTTCCTGCTCCACTTGGCAGTGATGAATCCTTAAATAGACTTTTTTTCCCCACCATTCTCACATCTGTAACCTTCTGGGATCTTCAGGAGTGAGAAATTGCAGGGGAACAAGTTTGTAATTACTCGGAACTCAGTGCTGATGTGAATTACTACATTCTTTTAGACCACTGAGAGGTTTTTTCCACATTTGACATCAAACACAACTGTATTTTTTAAGCATACATTGTCCAAATGTGACTCCATAGAATCTGGCTTCAAGATTCCAGTTTTAACCTCCAGGTTGTTCTTACTTCCCTCAGCTTATGCGGCAGGAATGAGTAGGAATTCTTAGCCTTTTTGCCAGGTTTTTGATTTTTCAGTACCACCATTTTGGAGACCAGCCAGCCCTTGGCTTGATGCTTGAGCTGCTCTGAATCCCTGAGGGATAATGCTAATCCAGCAGTGATGGAGGAAAATCAGTTGCTTGGAGCAACCTGGACTAGTGGAAAGTGCCCCTGTCCATGGCCAGGGGTGGGACTGGATGAGCTTTAAGGTCCCTTCCAAGCCAAGCCATCCCAGGATTCCAGGATTGTGTGAAGCCTGTGGGGATGGTGTTGGGGCTGGAATGTTTGATGCTCCCTGGCAAGCACTGTGGTCTCTCTTTCCAGCTGGATGCCAAGGACAAGTAGCAAGGTGCTCCTGTCACCCCTCAGCACGTCACTTGAGGATGTCCAGCCATGAGTGTCACCAGCAGGTGTCCGGGGGGCAGGAGGCTCATGCCAGCACATCCAGTGAGCTCTGTGTCTGAGCTGGCTGTTTGGATCTTCCTCCTTCTGAGCCGTCCATCCAGGAGCCCCTCAGAGGCACTGGTTCCATGGAGCAGGAGCTGAATTGCCATGAAGGTCAGGCCAGGACAGACTGCAGAGTGTTTTCCAGCTCCCACTGGGCTGAGCATCCAGTTCCTGTCACAGCTCCTCCCCAGCCACTGTTCCCTTGGCCATGATCCTCAGCTGCTGCAAGCTGTGTTTAGTCTTCCGTGAAATCTCTGCTAATCAGAGGACAAGTCGGGGGAGGGGGGGCTGCCCCCCATTCCCATTCCAGCTCAAGCTGCTGGAGAATTTCTGAATTACTGGAGTGTTAATTATTTAATAATAAAGAGAGATAATTCATTTCTGGATGTCACCTGAGGGGTTTTCTGTAAAGTCACACCTTCTGTCCCCACCACTGCTTTTTTCACCTGCTTTTTAGTACCTTTTTACCCCTCACACCAAGTGCCTTTCCCTGCTGGAGATGCCATCCTGGGGGGTGGCAGTGTCACAGCGCTCCAACCTCATCCTACTCTGTCCCACACCTGCCACAACACAATGCAGAGCCCTGTGGCACATCCACACTGGAAATGGCGGGGACTTGGTTTTTAACCATTCCCTGCTTCCCCCCAAAACAGAGTTCCATGCTTCTGTGAACATCTCCTCCCAAAACGCCCTGTGCCAAGCTCAGCCCCTGCTCCAGGGCATTCCAGGCCAGGCCTGGCAGCTGTTCTTAGGGATTTAAGCACTCTGGAAAATTGAAACAATATCAGAAACAACTGCATTAAAAACACCAGACACCCCCCCCTTTTCTTTTTGCACGGAAAGCTTGGGAAAGCTTCAACAGCTGGGAAGGGATCAGAGGTCTGTGTCAGCACACAGAAGGGCTGGGGGAGTGGGTTTTGCTAGTTTAAAAGAGAAAGATGTAATTGTCCTGAAAGCTCACACTGTGACAGAGCAGGGCTGTCCCCAGCCCAGCAGCCTGGAATGACACTTGGGGCTCAGTCAGGACCTAAATCGAAACACAGAATCATCCAGGTTGGAAAAGACCTCCAAAATCATCGAGTCCAACCTGTGACTGATCCCCACCGAGTCACCAGCCCAGAGCACTGAGTGCCATGTCCACGCCTTCCCTGGACACCTACAGGGATGGGGACTCCACCACCTCCCCGGGTAGCCCTTTCCAATGCATCACAGCCTTTTCCATGAGGAAGTTCTTCCTGATGTTCAACCTGAATTACCCCTGGCAGAGCTTGAGACTGTTTCCTCTTGTCCTGTCTCTTGTTTCCTGGGAGCTGCACCCTCCTGTCAGGGAGTTGTGGAGAGCCAGAAGGTCCCTCCTGAGCCTCCTTTTCTCCAGGCTGAGCCCCCTCAGCTCCTTGTGCTCCAGACCCTTCCCCAGCTCCATCCCCTTCCTTGGATATACTTCATCCCCTCAGCATCCTCCTTGCCATGAGAGGCCCAGAGCTGGACACAGCACTCAAGGGCCTCAACAGTGGAAACCAGAAAACCAAGCAAAGCACCCCTCTGGCTCTTCACCTCCTAGACCATGTTCAGTAACACCCTCAGCTCCTGAGGACACGTGGGCAGGAACTCCTGGGATCCTCTGCCACAGGGACAGCCACAGGGATTTCCTTGCTCGGAGGAATCACGGCCACACTCCCATGTGTGAGGTTGGCTTTATTCTAGCATCACTTGTGCATTCCTACTCGTGACAGGAGGTTTGGGAACTCGGATACATTAGACAAATGAGATTTCTGTTCCAAAGAAAACAGGAATAAAAATAAAGACAAATCTACACCAGGCCCGACAGCAGCCCCTGGGGGACACAGCGACCTGGGGACAGCAAGGAGGAGACAAGGACAGAGCACAGGTATTGGCCTTTCGTCTGGAAAGCAGGAGGTGGGGAGAGGCAAATGCCCAAACCCCGCTGGGTGGAGACAGGGACAGTGCCCAGTGCCAGGAAAAGGACATCGGAGCGCTCCCGGCAGCTGCCCGCACGCTCTCTCCTGCAGCCAATGGAATGCTGGAAGCTTCCAAGGCCTCACTGGCTCTGCCCTGCTCACCCACACATTCCGGGTGTGCACGGACATGGACACAGCCACCTGCACCATGTCCTGCAGATCCCATCCCACTGGAGGCCCACAGCCCTCTCTGGCAGCCCCCCTTCCCACGGCATTCCTGGGGAGCAGCCCTCACTGTGGGGCCGGGCACTCGCACGGCCACACGCACACGGGAGGCTCCGTGTATCACTGAACCCTGATGAAATGGCAGGAAGAGCCTCCCCCTGACCCTTCTTCCCAAACAGCACACATTTGAAAACCAAAAATCCTACTGGAGAGTCCTGGAAGCAATTTGGAGTGTGAAATCCTCAAGGCTGCTGACAGGAGAGACCGAGGTGGAGCCAGGTCACGGAGACCTCTGGAAGGAGAGGTGGCTATGGAGCTGGGAAGGAGGCAGGTGTTCCACGTGGTGGGCTGTGAGGGGTCCGGGCCGGATCCAGATCCCACAGGGAGAGTCCTGGCGCAGTGCCAGCCCCTGGGTGCAGCACCAGTTCCGAGGGAGAGCGGCTGGAGCCCGGCTCTCCGTGGCTGGGCGGGAGCCGGCTCAGTCCAGCCCCAGGTCCGAGTCGGAGGACGAGCGCTCGTCGGCGATGTTGCGGATGGCGTTCTCCATGGGCGCCAGGTTGCCGCTCGGAGTGATGCCCATGGGCTGGATCACCTTCTCCCTGCAGCCGGGAGGAGAGGGGGAAGGTAAGGCAGAGCTGCAGCAGAGCATGGGAGCAAACCAGGAATACAGCGGGAACGTGGGGCTTGTGGAAATGGCCTGGAATACCCCTGGCACCACTAAAGATCCCTTCTGAGATGTGGGGACAGACCCAGCCCTAAAACTTCCAGCATGGCAAAGCAATGGCTTGGAAGCACAATCCTATTCCCTGGAACAGGCTCCTTTCTAGAGTCCTGTTCTGTGTGTTTCAGGATTCCCAGAGGAAAATGAGCGCTGGTGTCCATGTTCCTCTCCCTCTAGCACACGATGGAGTTACTTCCCTTCTGCTCTTGAAAGCCTGAACTCAGTTGGGCTCCTCTGGGTCAGAGATAACTGGAGAAAGTACTCCGACAAGTGGCCGGTGGCACTGGCTGCCATCTGTCCCCCCACTCTGTCCCCAAAATGCTGCTTCCCCCTGAGCAGCATTTCCAGGACAGATGTCCTTCCCAAGCACCAGGACAAAGCTGGTGAGCAGCAGGTGCTTGGAACAGCACAGGCACAGCAAGGAATTCCACCGTGTCCCATCATGCCAAAGCTGGAGGAGCTGGCAGCGCTTCCCTTGCACATCATGGAGCCACACTGAGGGAGGAGTTTCCCCACATATTCCCTGCCATTCCCTCTCCTAGATCTCTTCAGGCCTTGGGACCACAGCTAAAGGAAGGTTTGTGACAGATGTACCCCCCGAACACACACCATATCCCAGTACCTGGACAACTTGTCAAACATGTTGACCAATTTCATGGCTTCATGCTCCTTCTGCTCCTCTGTCATCCCTTCCATGGGGTTGGGCAGCTTCTCCTCCACACGGCCCGTCACAGGGTTGATGCTGTACAGAGAGCAGTGAGGCCAGGGCTCAGGAGGGGGACAGCAGGTGACAAAGGGCTGTTTGGAATCCTTCTGAGCCTCATGGAGCACAGCAATGGCATAGCAGGACTGGCTGTCACTGCTGCTCGTGCCCTGAACCCCCCGTGCCATCACAGTGCTAACTAGGGCTTCTGACCTACATACTTACAAACACCTCCCACTTCTCTAACACCCCCTCCTGCAAATGCCACAGTTCCACTGGAAATGAGGTTCATGAGGGCAGGTGACATTTCCTCCCTCTCCTCGAGGCAGGAGACAAAAGCTAATGGAGAAAATCTCTACAAACCCAGCCTGCAGGGACAATGAACAGGTGTGGCAGGGATGCATGGGTGGACCCCCCACCCTCGAGATACCACCCCCACAGCAGAGGAAAGGACAGAGAAAGAGAAAAAAAAAAAAAGAGGGAAGGGAAAAAGAAAAAGAGGGAAGGGAAAAAGAAAGAGAGGGAAGGGAAAAAGAGGAACCAAAAACCAGCTGGGTGTAGCAACATTGAGGTCTGGAGAGGGATGGGAGAAACGGGCACTTCCACCCCTGCTGCACACGGAAGAGCAGAACAGGGAGATGGCAGGAGGTGCATGAAGAGTGATGAAGAGGGATAAAGCAGGAGCGGGAGGAAGGCGTGGGAGAAGGGGAGCTCTAGAGGGGGAGCGGATCTCTTTACTTGGGCTTTGCCTCTTTGTACTCCTCCGTGTCCGTGTCTTCATCCTCCGAGTACTCTCCCTCTTCCCGGCCGCCAGCCATGAGGCCCCGTGCCGCCAGCAGCCCCGCGGCGTTCCCGTAGCCCGTGTACTTCACAAACCGGGACACTGCCAGGGGAAGGGACAGAGACCACCCTGTGTGCCCCTCCTGCCTCCAGCAGCACGGTTGTGCCACGGCTCCAGGCCACGGAGACACGGAGGTGCTGACAGGGAGCAAGGCCCCTGTCAACGTGCGGGAGTTGAACGTGGGCCAGGCTGCGTGCAGGGTGCTGGGATTGCTCCAGCACAGCTTGTCCCTCACTGCCGGCATGAGAGACACCACCTCCTTCCCACAGAGCTCCTGGAGCTCTCCCCTTTTCCCCAGGCAGTGGGGCTGTCCCAAGGGAAGGTAGAGCCTTGCAGAGCGTTCCAATCTCAGGGTCTCCCTGTGGAAGCCCCCCAGGACTCACCGCTCTCCTTGCAGAGAACGAAGAGGAACTCGGCAGCGCAGTGCTTGACGTCGGTGTCGATATGTGTCATGAGCCTCACCAGCTTGTTCCGCAGGGAATTCCCCACCTCTGGCCGGTTCCGCACGTCCCGCAGCGGTGGCAGCACCTGCAGGGCCACGGCGAGTGTGACAGGTCACTGTGGGTGCCAAAGGCCTCAGCCACCCACAGCAGAGGTGTCTGGAGGGTGGCCACAAGCAGGGCTTTGCTCGCCTCTCCTCCCCTCAGAGCAGCACCCTGAACGCAGGGCTGAGCACAGCGTACCCTGGCCTTCAGGAACTTCCTGGTCTGCCGGTGGACTCGAGCACTCTCCGTCAGCAGGTTCAGCACAGGGGTCAAGCTCTCCTTCAGCTTGTGGCCCTGCAGAAACATCCCCAGAAGGAGCAGCACGTCAATCACGCTGAGCTCAGCTTGTCTGGCTCATGCTGGAGAACACGAGCACAGACCGTCAGGGAGATGGATGGACACAGAGCTTCCCAACCTCTGCCACAGGCATTCAGTGGCTCCTTCCTCCCCACAACACTTGCTTGGTACAGGCAGTGCCAGAAATATTTGGGCAGGGCATCCAGGGCAGAGAAGTGCAGTGGTAAAATTTGAAGGCCTTTTGGAACAACTCCAGAGGCTGAAAACTGTTGTCAGCTTGAAAATAACACAAACTCAGGTTTCCAAAGTTGCCCACTGGAACAGCAGCAACAACCCACAGGGTTGCCCACTGCTGAGTGAAACAAGGCTGATTTGCCAATCACACAGTTAATTATAAGCTAATCATCCACTGTTCCACTGATCTCACTGCCTGCAGCCCTCAAAGGCAGTCACCTTCCCAGTTCAGGGATGTTGGTTTAGTCCCACCAACCACAGCTCTGCCAAAAAGCTGTCCCTCCTACAAAGGGCTAACTTCAAACCGAGCGTGCTGCTCCCAGCAGGCTCCTCCAGGCTGAGGGAAAGGCGGGAAGAAGCAGCCCCACCGCTCACCCTGTCCAGGCGCCGCTCCAGGAAGTCCAGGAGGATGCTGACCGCATCCATGTTGACCCCCATGTACTCCAGCGAGCCCGGCCGCACTTTGGGGGTCAGAAGCACATCCAGACACTTCAGGGGCAGGTTGCCCAGCAGGTTGACTGTGTGGCTGCACATGTGAAAGACAAGAGAAGTGAACACACAGTGACGGAGCTTTGCTCGCAGAGGTTCCTCAGCCCTGCAGAAATGAAGGCCCGTCATTAACTTGCAGGAGCGTGAGGACCCTGCGATCCAAGTTTTCCTGGAGCATCTCAAGCTCCTCACATCTTTGAGAGGGAATAACTTAGGATGCTTTTTGGGCAGCTAACTATATGCTGAGAGTCCAAAGAAAGTTTAGTGACACCTGAGAATCCACAGATCTTGACACAGAGCCAAGCAGGACCAATCTGAGTGGTCCGACGTCTGTCTCTGGAGTTTGCTGTCACTCCTAATCCTGATGTTCCATGCCAGCACTGCTTGGGATGCCCCTGACTATGTATTCTTGGGGACAGGGTGGTGTCACCTGCTCCAAGCTGAAACCCCTGCACCAATAATGCTTGGCAACATGACACAGCCAATTTCTCAGCACGGCTTAAGAGTAATTAAGGTCACTCATGGACGCTTTAAAGCCAGAGCACTTTTTCTCTGGTCAGCTGCCCACTGAGGTGTACGTCACTGTTGGGACAGCCTGACACAGGACATGGAACAAGATCTCAGGGGCCAGGAGGCCACAGCATTCCCACATGGCATTCCCAGGGCAGGAAAGGCTGTTTCTGAGTTCCAGCAGCGTGAGGGATCCCCAGGCTAAACCCAAGAGTTGCTGGTCAGCAGGGTCCCTTCCCAGTCGCCCAAGGCCAGGCAGGATGTGCCTGGGGGAGCTGGTGAACCTCCAGGCGAAGCTCTTCCCAACACAGACCTGTGGAACTCCTCGGTGCGGTCCTCGCCGTCAGCAGAGATCATGAGGCAGTGGCGCAGGAGGGCACCCAGGTGTCTGTACAAAGCAGCATCTTCCTGGCCCCAAGATGGAGAAAGGAACACCACAATCAGCAAAGGATCCCACACATCCCAGAGCCCGCAGCCTATTCCCCCCTCCAGCAGGGGAATCATGGACTGCAGGGTGTTACAGGGAAAGCAGACTCTCAGTTCTCCATTTGGGAATGCTCTAAATGCACAGGCAAAGTAAGGGATAACGCTGCACTGGACAGAGGCAGTGCCCTAAGGACACCCGAGTCCCTCACCACCCTGAGGGTGCACAAGGACCAGTGTGGGACAGGAGACAATGCCAGGGAGGAGAAAACCTGAAAAGCCAGAGCCCAGACACGTGAACCCCAAGGGCCCAAGGAGCTCACCTCGTCCACCTCCCTCTTGCTGGAATCAAAGGTGATGTTGAAGAGCACTTTGAGGATCTCCATGGCTCGCTCCGTCTCCTGCCGAGGCAAAGGTGGGAGAAGTCCCTCCTCGGTGGCAACTTCGTAGGGGTCCAACCACTTGACCCCGAGGGTCAGCTCCAGGGTGTCCGTCATGAGGCTGATTCCCCGGAGCTCCTGGGCCAGCTGCTGCCGGATGTCCACCCTGAGGGCCGTCAGCAGGAACAGCAGGCGCAGGTCGAAGAACTTGATGTCGTGAGGAAGACTCCGCTCGTTGTAGAGCTTGATGCGCCGCGCCAGCCCCACCACCAGCCGCCCCTCCGCCATCAGCTCCTGCGCCATGGCGCTGCTGAACACAATGTTGCACAGGCATTTCAGGGATTCCAGGATTACGTCCAAGTCGGGGACCTCCCGGATGAGCTCCTCCGAGTAATCGATGCCGGCGTGCCTGGAGAGGGTCTTCAGGCCTTCCTTGGTGGTGAAAGGGTCCAGACAGTGCTTGTCCCGCGACAGGATGCGGATGCTCTCCAGGCAGGTGACCTGGCAGGACGGCTGCAGCTCCCTCTCCAAGAACTTGATCAGCAGCTGGGCCATTTTCTGAGCAGTTGGAAACAAGCGATGCCTTGGATACTGACACTTCCCAGTGCTCCCTACAGCCCTGGCATGCTCTGCCCTGGACAACAGCAGTGTCACCTGGGCCTGCTCAGGTGTGCACTCAGCAGCGCTCAGGAAGTGCCTGGCTCTGGCATTGATCCTGAACAGTAGTTAACACCAGTTTGGGCAAGAACAACCAGGAAAAAATGCCTTGCAGAGGGTATAGGGTGCAAAGGGAGAGCACAAACAGGTCATTCTTGTAGCTCTGCCCTGGTGAGGATGGTTCAGGTTGACAGGGCTGACCTGCCCACTGCACAAGGGAGGGACACAGGACCCAAGGGAGGTGAGGAGAGTACGTGATGCCTTGGGAAAAGAGGTGAAGAGACCTTAATAAGCAGCATCTCCTTAATTTCAGTGCTGTCTGGAGACCTACTGGCCCAGATCTTCCATGGGTACAGACTGGCAGAGCTCCACTAACACAATTCACGGGGGCTGCAAAGCTCATGGGGAACAGTGAGTCACGGAGCAGCACGAGAGCACAGGCAAGGCCTCACAGACACGGGCAGCTCAGGCTGAAGCACGTGTGGCAACACTTCATATCACACCAGCAACCCACACACCCTGCTGGGGGAGCCCACCAGACCCTCAAACACAACACAGCTCAGAGCACGGGTCTTTCTGTGATATTACAAGAGGGAAAGAACTCAAAAAATGAGGCCTGTAACTGGCTTAAGAGCCCCATCGGTTGCACTTCAAAATAATCCGAGAATCATTAAGGTTGGAATCGTTAATCATAATAATTAGTCATTGAAAAGACCTCCAAGACCATCAAGTTCAACCTGTGACCAATCAGCACCCTCACAACCAGACCAGGGCACAGAATGCCACGCCCAGGTTCCTTGAATACCTCCAGAGATGGATGATGCCTACACCACCTCCCTGGGCAGCCTCTTCCAATGCCTGACCACCCTTTCCATGAAGAAATTCCTCCTGATACCCAACGTGACTCTCCTCTGGTGAAATGAAACTACTGAGGGAAGGAACTGAACTTCAGTCCTTAACGTGAGGCTCATGGTGTGCCCCATGCTCACATCCTGGGGAAATGATGAAGTACAGCTGTTCCTCTCCTCCTGCCTCACAGGGAAACAGAGTTCCAGATTCAGTCCCAGCAACCAAAGCCCCAGGCCGGCTCAGGGGAAAGAGATCTCGGGGTGTGTGCCTGAAGCTGAACCATCTGAACCCAAGCAGCAGGAACTAGTGGTGATGTTCATCTCATATTTCACGGCACACACCACAGAAGTGGGACACTGTGCCTGAAGCCAGATCCTGTGTGATTGTCCCAGCCCAAAGAGCGGGTCAGTGCAAGGCAAAGAGCTCAGATCTCATCAGATGCAGTCCAACATTCAGGCTGTGCCTGGAATGCTCCATGTGGCAGCAGCTGGCCCTGGCACAGACAAAGGAGGTCCCGCTCTCCACCCGGGTCACCTGGCCTGCACTTGCTGTGCTAACACAGGCCCTGGCACCATCCACCAGTGAACTGAGCACAGAACTGAGCCAGCTGGAAAATAACCCAGGGAAAACAGTCATTCTTATGGCAGAACAGCCAGGCTGAGGCCTGCCCTGACACGAAGAGCTGCAGCAGCAGGAATGAGCAGAGTATTCCTTCCCTCCAAGTGCCAGATTACACCAGCTCAAAGGATTTGCTAATACACAGCTCCTGGCAAATCCCACTGCTGGCCTCCAGCACAGCCCCTCACCCTCCTCCGGAGCCAGCACTGCTGTGACCCCTGTCCAGAGGCACCAGAGATCACATCCATGGCTGGGACTGTATGGATCGTGGAACCATTCCTAGCGTCGGATGGATGCTCACCTTCACCCAAAACCACCAACTACTGATGGAAAAAAACAGAGCCAGACACTCCAAGCACACCATTCCCTAACCAAGTTAATGGAAAACTCTCATTTCTCCTCCTGTGGGAGCTGCTTGCCAAGCCCAGCTGGACATGACTACAGGGCAGCAGATTTACACACTGACCAGAAAAGGACAGCAAGTAGTGTGTGCCTACCTTCCTCTCTTCCCGCTCCTCATCCTCAAAGATGAAGCACTGAGATTTCTGTGGGGAAAACAAAATAAATCAGAAAAAGGAATAGGTCAAAAGTCCATGGGACCAGAGCAAAGCAGTGGGTCCAAAACACGCTGCAACAGCAAACACACCATCTCCTGACAGTCCCCCCCACATTATGGGCATCACCCCTGGATCCACAGCACCAGTGGAATGCCACAGGCCAGCTGACAGACGGATTTAGTTTAAATGCTGCAGCAGCACAGTGGCTATTCATCCCAATCCCAATATCCTGTAAGAGCCGGTAATTCCCCTGCTCAGTGATACCTCTGAGCTGTGCCTACATGTCTCCCCTTGACGTTTATTATTCCTTTTCCTGACCAAAAGAAGTCCTATCTCCTTGGTACATGGGAATGGATCCTCATGGTTATCCAGGTCGTTCTTTAAACAAAAGGGACTTGATCTCCACACTTCACCCTGTCCCCATGCTAACAAACACTCCTCATCTCCATTCTTTGTGTTTCTCTTCCTATTTTGTTTGTTCTCCACTGAAGTTCTCCTTCCTGACCAAACCTGCTCCCATAGAACTGGAGAGCACAGGAGATCACAGGTGCCTGGGGAGAAGCAGCACTTCCCAGTGACTGAGGCAATCTTTGTTCATACCAAGAGAGCATTTGATCCCAGCTTGGAGAAGGAAACCGTTTAAAATCCATAAAACACAGATTATGTGTGTGCAGCCACCAAGAGCCCAGGGATGGAACCGGTTCTGTCCAGGCTGGAAGCAGCGATGGACACAGTGCCTGGAGCAGCCCCAGGTGTGGGGAAGGACAGGTGTACTCCAGCCAGGCTGTGTGTGAGCTCCATGAGCTGATCCCTCCACGTTACCAGGAGCTGATGGCTCAGTCCCGGCACTGCTGTGCTCCACAGGCAGGCTGCTTGTTCTTCCCTCAGCACATCCTCTCTTCAGGTTGTAATCCCATTTGGGGATATTTTGGCCACACCTGGGGTTTCGCTTTAGCTGTAGCTTATTCCCAGCAAGCAAAAACTGTGTGGACAACCGTGAACTAAAACAAATCCGCAGGAAAAGGATACAGGACCAGCAGCAGAAGCAATGCCAGGCCGTGCCAGGTTTATCTGCAGTTTCATAATCCTCTTTGACTGCTCCATTTCCTCCAGAGAGGCCAGCAAACCCTGTGGTTTCAGTTCCCTAGGCTTGATACCCAAGGAAGGACCCAGCTGGGGGAATCCAACAGGAAATATCATGGTTTGGAGGACACACAGACACTGCACCCCGAGGATGCCAGTGCTGCACCTGCTGCTGGTGCTGTTAATCCTCAGTGCTGTCCTTAACAGACACCTGCTCCTTCTTGGCCAATATCTCCCCATTCCAAATCTGACTGTTAGGAATAGTTCCACACACTCTCTCTCTCACACACTCTCTTGCAAAATATTCCTCAGGTTTTCCCTGCTGGCTTCCACCTACTCCAGCCTGGTGCAGAGTGAGTCAGAGTGATCCACAGAGCCAGCTCCTCCCAGGGGAAACCTCCAAAGGAAATTTCCCTGACAACCAGAGTCTATTTCAAACAGGATTTCACAGAGCCATAGAATATCCTGAGCTGGAAGGAACCCACAGGATCCATTCAGTCCAGCTCCTGGCCCTGCACAGACACCACAACAATCCCACCTCACGCCTGAGAGCGTTTCCCAAACGCTCCTGGAGCTCTGGCAGCCGTGGGGCTGTGCCGCTCCCTGGGGAGCCTGGGCAGTGCCTGACCACCCTCCCGGGGAAGAACCCTTTCCTAATATCCAACCTAAACCTCTCCAGCTGCTCCCTTGGGTCCTGTCACTGGTCACAGAGAGCAGAGATCGGAGCTGCCCCTCTGCTGCCCCTCAGGAGGAAGCTGTAAGTGGCTGAGGTATCCCCTCAGTCTCCTTTCTCCAAGCTGAGATTTACCACCACAGAAAATCTTTTCCTACTCTAAGGCTAGGAACACTCCCATCTCTGCTTCCCAATGACTGAGGTTTGGTATTCTGTATTCATTATTTACTGCTTTCCATGTGAGATCCCAGCAGTCACCTCTAAATATCTTTGACTTGCAAATCCCAACATCGTTTCACCTGCAGCTCCCCCCTGGACTCTCAGCACCTCCAAAACTGCCTTAACATAAAAGCTCCTCCTACTCAGTCTTCACACTGACTCTTATTTCCCAGCCAGGCTTTACTTGGGATCTAGATAATAATTCTTTTAGGAGTCCCTGAGCTGAGGGAGGGGATGATGCTCACTTACCTCTTGGTTGTAGACCTGGAGCACCTTGAGAACCGTGTCCTGCTCCCCGCTTTCCAGCGTGGATACCACAGCCTGGAGCTCCATTATCCCAACAGCTCAGCTATGGCACAACCCAGAGGAAGGGAAGAGAGGGGATTTCCAGGGTGATGGAAAAGCAGCTCGGCACACAGATCTCTGAGAGGGGAGAGAGAAAGGGGTGGAGAGAGCAAGGAGGGAAAAAACACAACAGAAAAAAATCCCGAGTGATATTGCTCACACTGCTGCGTCCATAAAAGTGGAGCAGATGGATAACCCGAGCAAAGCCAGCAGCCAGCTTCCTCTCTCTCTCCTGCTAATCCTCTTCTTCCTCGCGTTGCTTTTCAATGTTTAATATATGCCCTCCCAGGAAAGCACTCAGGGAAAACCTTCCCCCCACCAGCTGGGGATTAACGTGGAGCAGATAACAGCAGCTCCCTGAAATAGCTCCCTGCCTCCTCCTCCTCCTCCCCGCCTGCCCTGATTTCTCTGCCGCACAGGGAGGGAAATAACAAATAAAGCCAGAAACATTCCCGTGGAGTGACAAGCGATGGAGCGGCGAGGCAGCCAGGCGGGAGAGCATCCTCCGGCTCCAGGCGGAGCTACCTTCGCAGGTGGTGGGAAGCAGACCGAGGAGGGTTTGGTGGCGGGTTGGATGATGGCCGATCCCCGCAAGGCGCAGCCAAAAGGCGCGTCCGGAGCCGGCAGCCCCCCGGGAGAGGATGTCCCTGCCGACGCTGCCGGCGAGCAGATGCGCAGCACCGCGGGATTATTTTGGACACGGCACCGGTTTAGCGGCTCACGGAGCCACGCGAGCCCACGGTGTTGGGACGTGACTCCCAGTGGGGAGAAATCCAGCGGATTTGGGCTCGGACGTGTGTTCGGCTTCCATGTTCCCGTGAGGATGAGGCTGAGCTGGTCGCACCAACCTCAACAAACCGGAGCCCCAGGCCCAGAGCCCCCGGGGTGTGGGACTCACACGGGTTGTGCCCTCCTGCCCACGCCGCCCCAGAGGAGATTTTGGGGGGGGCCAAAAGAGGCAGATCCTGCATTTTGTTAGGCGGAAAGCTGTGGAGACAGGAGGCTGGGCTGGCCCGGGGCAGGGACACAGCATCTCCATGCGCAGGGGCTGGGATGGAGGGGATCCACCTCTGCTTTTGGGGGGACGACATGAACCAATGGATCACTGGGAATATCGCCCTTTTCCATACTCCTACTGGCTCCTCACTCTGCTACCTCCTTCCCCACCTTTTGGGTAAATTCCAACCCCCTTTTTTTTGTCCCCAAAACTCTATTTATCTCCCTAAACCCCTACTTTCCCCCTCCAAACCTCTATTTTTGCCCCAAGCCCCTATTTTTTCCCCAAAACCTCTATTTTTCCTCCCAAACCCCCTAACTATTTCCCTAAAACTTCTTTTATTCCCCAGCCCCCTATTCTTGTCCCCAAAGCCCTAAATTTGTCCCCAGTTCCCCCCCCCCCCCTCCTTTTT
>VZUI01057530.1:0-18393 GCA_013401135.1 Cettia cetti | reverse complement strand
CCCAATAAACCTCTGTTCCCCGGATGTCTCCGAGAGTCCCCTCTTTCCAGCCACGGACGTGACAGTGTAAGTCAAGGCACTGCGGAGCCAAGAATTCACAAACAGATCTTGTTGAGGCGTATCAGAGCTGACCGGGTGGTCTAGCCAAAACACCGGGCTGACCAAAGAAAGATACGCACCCCAACATGTTTCTTTTCAATTTTTGAATGAAATGAAGCCGTTATCTGCTTCGAAGGCGAAATTCTCAGGTGCAGTATCTAAGCAGAATGAGGAAGCCTCTTTAAAGACTAATAAAAATGTTTCACCAAAGATCTAAATCACAGAGCAACTTATTTCCACATTTCTGCCTGTAAGAGTTGGAATAAAATGCTTTTCAAATTTTACTTGTTAGGTGCCTTTCCTGTTTACTTGTTAAGCTGTTTGAATACATTCTTTGCTGTTTATCTAGAAGGTGCAATATACAGCAAACTTGTGCGTAATTTGGACTGCTAGACACTTCTCTAATATAAATGCAAATAATAATATTAGAACTAAGAATCCCAAGGAGGTGGTGTGTAATTCAATGCTTTAAAGTCAAGTAGTGCTTCTCAAAGTCTTTCCTGAACAGAACGCTATTCCATTTTAAATGTGCAACTTGCCTTTATCGAATTCTAATTTCCATCCAGGAATTCTTTGTAGAAAATAAGAAACCTTAGAATGCACAAGGCAAGAATTAACCACTTCCCAAAGGATAAAAAACCAAAAACCCAAACAACTGAACACACACACAAAAAAATCAGTAAGAAACCATGTAAGCATTTTAAAAGATATATTATTCTCTGTATAGTCAAGTACTTTGGAGTAAGCTCAAAAAATACATTTCATCAATAAAGCACTTTGCCCAAAGGAACATCCAGCTACTTAGGTAACCACAGTAAGAAAAACCCTTGCCTCAGTACAGTCCACAGAAAGAGAACTTCTCTTTCAATACTTATGAGAGAAAAAACTAGGCAGTTTGATGAGAAGACATGAAGAGGCATTTTCCTGCACTGCCAAACATTAATCACCTTCCATCACTTCAAACAAGTTGCCTTTCTTAGGAAGTTTCAGAGATCTGGAATCTCATACCTCAATACTTCAAAAGCTTGACCTCTTAATCTGAGAAACTTGACTCACCTCATCTCAGCAGAGGATCCAAGGAGGTAGAGGAAGAAAACTCAGAACTGTATCCAGTGATGGACTAGACTTGTGAGTATTACATGCATTAGAAATGGACAGGTATCATGCTTCTGAAAGGAAGTCACTAAAAGAATTTAGGCAGTGGGCACAAATAAAAAATATTTTGTTTGTAGACACCCTCTATGCTTCAATCCCCCCAAAACTCCTGGCTATAAAGATAGGACCCTGTTAATTTTTACATGTGATGATTTTAGTATTTAAATTTACTTAAAGTACAGAAAAATTATGGCAAATAATATCATATAAATACTGCCTATATAACGAATCTTTTTCCAGTTAATCTGATGCTGCAGCTCCTGTTATCATTCATAACAGACTCAAGATAATACTATTCCTACCTAATATTAACCGGAGTTTGAAAGGAGTTCCAAAGGTTATCACCTTTTATTATCCTGGACATTACTTCAGGACATCATTAATAAAACAGCTGAATTACTACAAAACTGAAGTGTTTTACAATTGATATTCCAGGAGGTAGGCTTAAAATTTGTCATGAGAAATACTGTCCTTTATTGTTAAACACTCGTTAAGAATTCCACTTCAAATGCTAAGTGTGAGATCACAAAACCTGCAATAATTTGCTATTTAAAAAAGTCTTCAAGGCATGAACGAAATAGCTTTCAATGTTCCTGTGAGACAGAGAGGATTAATTCATTTTTATATGAATTTAAGCAAAGTAGTGTCTTCAGTACCCCTAAAAAGATGAATAGGGGAAAAATGAAAAATCAGTTGTTCTAGAATTTTCTCTTTATAGTTCATCTATGCAAAACTTATTTTCAGATGTTACAGGGCAGTGTCAAATAACATGGAGATATCACAGTGTCTATACAGCCCCCAGAAGTTTTGAAATACTTGAAAAAATTATAAAAGTAATATGTACAATTTTGCAATTTAACTATTCAACAAGAAATCACACTATTAATAAAAATTAGCATTTTGACAATTAATAGAAGTAAACCACTATAAACTTAAAGATAGAGCTGTTCTTACCAACCTTACCATCAACAACTATACCTCATTATTAATCTTCTTTATACTACACAGAATGAATTCACTTAATGTTTCAGCTGTATATCTGAACAGGCATGTTAACCAACAACCTACAGTTCATAACACCATCTGCATGCAAGCATAGTGCCTTAGATTGCTAAAAAGTCTTCTAATTGATCCCTTAACCTTCCTCCATGTCATTTAAGCCCTTCAGTCCCCTCAGAAAATGTTTTTCACAAGGAAACAGTGATTACTAGGCATCTACTACGCTACTACACCTCAGGAAGGGTGTAGTCATGGAAATGGTCAGTCTTTGCACACCTCTTAAGCTCCTCAGGAGGGGCATGAAGCCACTGGAAAAGTTTTGTTTCTTACTTGAAGATGAAATTTAGAACTTCTCCACTATCTCTTCTCTCATTGCTTACTTCTAACAACTCTTCAGAAGGTTTCTATACTGTCATCTGCAGGATGTAACCTCTGTTGATTTTGTGGTTACTCTCCAAGATCGAAAAAACTGACAGGACAGTGAAAAGGTAACATCATAGATTTGAGTCAGGAATCTCTTAAAATAAAAATTAAATGCAATCTAATTTTTAATGCAAAATGAAGAATTTTAGTACATTTTTTAAAAATAATTTTCAAATTATTGTATTCTTCTACCATTTCCTTATGTAATGGAGTCCAGATAATTAAGATAGATTACCTTCGATACCATTTCTCATAAGTAATGTGCCTTAAGTGTTCCTTAACTAAATAGTGTCTTTCGATCCAGAAAAATCTGTCCAAATGTGATTCCAAATGTAATTCCAAATGTAATTCCAAATGCTTCTGTGCAGGAATAAATTATTCCTAATCATAAAAAAAATCATGTATGAAACGGAGATTAGTGATAAATCTTTCATTTTCTCTGTCCACTGTTTCTTTATGAAATGTATTTTTTGAAGTTGATTTCCCTACAACATCCCATTGAATATTCATATGACTAACAACTTTTGCATATGCTGTTTCCAAGAATATTTTTTGAACTGTGTTACTATATTCTAACCAGTAGAGACTTGGAATGACCTGGAAATGTCAAACATATTTTTAAGCCTGGAATGAGTGAGTATTAGCTTTCAAGATGATCAGAAGTCAGGAATAGTTGAACTCGGTTTTGCCTCTCTCTCTTGGTTGTCCCCTTGCCAGATTGGTTAGGCTAAACTATAAAACAGTGAGATTTAAAATCTTGCTGTCTCATAAGTGAAACCATCAAACCTGAACTGAATCAATGGTCAGACACAATAGATACTACATTCAGTTTTTAAAGCAAACAGGATATATGATATTAAAGGTTAAGTAAGAGCATCAGAAACCAAACCAGACAGGGAACAGTGTTCAGAAACAGACAAGGAACCGTGTTCTACTAAACAAACTTGCAGCTATACGATGGACTGAGGTGGTGCACACAGGGAGTTATTGCCTCTAACCTGACATGTAGAACTAATGGCATGTCTAGATGTTGTGAAACAGTAAATATTTTATAATTTTAAATTAAAAAGTCTCATGCCAAAAAACATTTTCATTGAATAGAGTGGTCAACAAACAGTTTAACGTTCCAAAAGCATTCTTGTTCTGAATTTATACTTGTTTGTTAACCACCATGTTGTGATTTAATAAAAATATGTCATTTACATTCCAAGCAATTGCATTCTGAACTGGATACAACATCATCAATTTTTGGCTTTCTCTTTATAAACAAAGTCAGGATTTTTTCTGAAGAACAGCTGTGGGGGTTTTGTCTAACATTCCTGAAAGTAAAACATACATACTTACATACATACATACATACATACAAACATACATACATACAAACATACAAACATACAAACAAACATACAAAAAGACAACTTTTTTAAACAAAGAAAAAAAACCCCAAAACATCTGAAGAACTTTTTTCAAAAACTTTTCTTAACGAAATTTACTTTAAAGCAGAAATCAAGTTAAGAATGTGCCAGTCACAGAGATGAATATTTTGAGTAGTTTAAGAAAGTAAAAGAAAGCCATAATAAGTATTTTTCAATATTAAGTATATCTCTAAACATTTGCAAAACATCCATGATATGTAAAAAGATTTAGTATCCTTAGTTTGAAAGAAGTTTTACTCCCTTAAGGATATAAATTTAGAAGTTAAATTATATAATAAACTTATATAGTTCTATAATTCTGGACAAGCATGCTCTATTGAGAATTTGTTATTGCATTCCACGATCAAAATATTTTATTATTGATGCCAAAAAGGGAAAGTCTAATAATGAAACAGGGCTGATGTAAAATGAACATCATAATTTTAATTTGCTTCATTCATGTGGGAGGTGTTCAAATAGTAGGATGGAGATAGCTGCATAATCATCTTAGTATATCAAAATATGGTACATTGAAGAACTAGGACAGTTATACCAATTTCAAGAGGAAAAACCAAACCTTTACTAGACCATTTTCATTTTTAAAATAACCTGTTATAGCAGGTGCTGTATATTTACTGAATTATTTAATGTAAATTAATAGAATTTTAGTTTCAAAGTTTTAAAGTTTCTTTCCTTCTTAGAGAGAATCTGCACAACATATCCAACAAAAATATTAATAATATTATTCCTTCCATTGTTATGATTTTTTTTTTAAATTTAGCTCTAATGCTTACAAATGTACGTGAATTTCTCTCAGATGCAAACCACACCAATGTCATAACTTCTTTAATTGGTAGTAAATAGGCCATATCATGCCTCACCAATTTATGGAAACACCACACACAAATAAATATTAATACAGAGGTAACAAAAAATGGCTGGAATATCATACCATAACTCACCACACTACCAAACCTTCTCTTTCTTTCCTCCTACTCAGTTCCAAACTTACTGGTCTCTTCAAAACTATTAATTGGTTAGGCCTAAGTATCTTAGAACTCAGCTTCCATGCCGTTCAACAGTGCTGAACTCAATACCTTTGAGTATTAGGAAAAATCAGTGACATTACTTATTTCTGAATTAGACTCCTTCCTTTAAAAAATAGTGAGTAGTATCAAGATACACTACTCAGAAAATTTTAAGGAACAGCAGACCCATTCTAATCCTAAAGAAACAATTATTATTTGACAAATAATTCCAGGAAAAGAATAAAAAAGTCTTTCTATGGCAGTCTTTTTCTTTCCCATTGAAACAGACAAAAGAAAAGTGTTTTACTTCTGTTCTTCAGACATAAATAATCTTCAGATTGCCTGTAAACGATCTATATGAGCTCTGCCATCAAAGAATGGTTCAGCCTGCAGCATTCTTAATGCATTATTCATATGAAGATTTTAAAATTTTAGGGATCCATATCTCCTTTAGCATGTTACACTGCAGCATTACAGACAGCTTCAAAAAGAAGCATTACTGAGCTCAATAGCTATTTAGTGTCTTGTGTAATCCAAATTTCTTATCAAAATTGATTCTAGGTCTCAATCATACCTTGCAATGAAATGTCTGAATTTCATCTTTACAACACAAGAGGTCATTTTTCTGACTTCACATGTAATATTTTCTGCTTGTTCTTACATCAGAGGTTTTTTGATTAGAAAAAAATATGGAGTGGCACCCATTCAAGTAATACCCACAGAACTTACAAGATACTTCTTGCAGTTATGTGATTTGAGAGCATGTGCAAGGACCACTTAAAACTGAACTGAAAGAAGCCTTGGCAAATTGTGCAGAATTATGTATATTTATTTTCATAGGAAAAATCAATCTTAAGTAGCCACTGATAATTTTGATATGCTTTGCTAGCAATGTTAAGTGTACAGAAATGTACACTTAACATTGCTACAAAATCAATAAAAGCAGATCTTGAACTAGTACCTGAGAGATTTGACTCAATCACAGTGATATTTACAGACCCTCATTGAGATCAAGACTATATTGTGGGTAGGTTCTTGTAAAAATGCAATTTTTAAAAGAATAAGCTAGTGCTGAAGGACAAGAGGAGTGAAAAAATGTGAAAAAATGCAATGCATTGTCCAAAACACACTTATAAAAGTCAAGATAGGTATATAGCCCTAATACTATGCCACACAGATATCATAATCTATTGATTGCCTCATGCAGAGAAGTTGTACTACACAAAACACATTCAAAGCTTGTTCTCTTTCACACCCATTTTGCAAGCACCTAACACCCAGTGTTAGCCATAGAGCATTTAGCTAAATGGACCTTTGTTATGGTCCATTATGGCCATTTGATGATTAATGATTCATAGTGAATGTTTATCAAAAAGCAAACTACAAAATTGAGCAAGTTTCTGTAATTTGCTCCAAAATCTGTCTATTTCTACATGTTTCTTATTGTCTAGACTTGGCCTGTGGTAAGTAGAGAATCCCTTTCCCTATGGACTGCTAATCTCTCCATACAGTATTAATACTGATTAATTTAAAGTGTGATACACACTTACCTTGCAAAAGCATCAACAACTCTCTGAGAAAATAACATTTGCATTTGCTATTCTCACAGTTACAAGGAAGAGATAAGTAAAAAATATAGATAGATTCTTGATGCTTTGTCCTGTACAGAAACCTAGCCAGTAGCAAATATTGACATAAAGTTTTCCTAGCAGTACTGTACACCAGCTACTATAGTTTGGGAGGCATTTACCACAAACAGTTTGCTCATAGTGTAGTTCATCTGACTGGAAACTTATTCTGCACACAGTTTCAGTCTTTAACCTGGAATACTGTACTTCTTAGGTATTCATAACCAAGCCCACGGAGCTTAAATATTCAGCATAGATGACTGAGAGATTCTTAGGAACATCAGATGAAGCTAGAAACTAGCCAATATTTTTCCCCTTACCACAGTAGAAAGGTATTCACCAGTAATCATATCTCCAAGACAAACTCAACAACTTGTAATGCTTTCTGTCTCTTTGTATCTGAAACCTCAAAAGCCTGACTCTGAGACAGTAGTCACAAAGCTAGTGAAGTCAAACCTGGGTTAATTATGCAATGGTTTTCCTATTCCCCATCTCTTGGAGAATTATGTTGCCTAATATAGAAATCATTTTTATGTTATCTTGCATACTTTAACTTAACGCCTCTCTAGTGTAGAGATATGAATCTGCATCACCTCTTTTTTAAAGCTATGAGCAAACCCTACCATCTGTCCCAAATTAAGGAATATAGCAGTCAGTCTCCAAACATTAGTATAGAAAACAAAAAAATACAAGAATGCAAAAATACAAAAAAAGAAAAATGCTCAATAGTAAATAATGATTAATAATCTTTCCTACAGTGAGAACAGGAATGTTTAGTTAAAGTTGTATCAACAGAAGAAGGTGAGCGTTCCTGTAATTAACTATTTCTTTAACACCATGAAGCCAATAAACTTGAGCTTTTTAAATATGTGCACAATTCAGTAGATGCTGAGCTTCTAAACAGGGGAAAGACTAAATAAACAAAGTATTTACTTACAATATCTTTTGGTGATAGTTCATTAGGCTCTCTGTAGCTTTCAGCATACTCTTCTAAAATGTTTGACGGACTCAATGGGAATTTTTGAACCATGGAAACAACATTTTTTGACAAAATAAGGAACTCAGTTTTATGAAGAACATTTTTTATTATTTTTGGGAAAGAGTTGGCTCAATGGATACACAACACGTGAGACCAGTGGGGAAAAATATTGCTAAAATGTAGGCAGCTGTGTTTGTTCTTAGACCTTAATCTAAACACCTGGAACAAATGTGAAATATTTGAATGTCTGAATCAACTAGGATCCAGTATAAACAGATAATATGGCAAATTTTATTTATTCTATTGCAATGAAAAATTTTATGAGTTCAAGCAGACTTCCCAGAGGTAAAATTTGTCTGTCTTTCTGAATGATGCTCCTTGATTGGATAGCTTTATATTACATATACATTTTACAGGTCATCTCAAATCTAAACTGTTATTAATTTCTGGGATTTCTGACGACAGTTTTCTTTCTTTCACTCAATTTTCTCACACACTTATTAATTTCTCTTGCATTAGATTGGTATATGGAGAAGATTCATTTCTGTCATCAAAAGTTTTATCTACCAAGAAAAACTTAGAAGTATGTCAGCTCTTTTTAATAGTGTCCCTTTATTATTTATATTGAGGTGAGATGTATTTTAAACCATCAGAGAAGATGACATTTGAAATGGGTTCCATAGATGATATGACTACTCAACTAACTGGTTTTAATTAGTAAATACCTTTAAGAGAAAGAAAAAACCTGCAGATGAATTTTAAGAATTAATTTTAATTCATTTAAAGAGATGGCACAGATTTTTTATACATCCCCTTCTGTGTATAAGCTAATAATTATTGAGTCATATGGTAAACATGAAGTTTGATGATTCTGCTAAAAATTAATTGGAGGAAAAAGAATTAAGTAAGATTATTAGACTGAACTCATACCCTGCACATCCTCATGATCATTAATGCTGACATAAAGGAGACATAATTTCATGGATGAGAAGGGGAAAAAAAGGTCACTAGCACCCTTTTTGATATCCAGGAATCATATTCTGACAGTTTCTTGTAGTCAATTGAATATTTGTTACAGTTTCTTGTTTCTGCTTTTCCATTCTCTGATTCTTTCTGCTTAATACTTGACACTTCTGGGTTTAAAAAGCAAGCAAACAAGTAACCTTGATTGATCTTTCAGCATTTTAGCTACAACATGAGCTGAAGATGTCTAAATGCAAAATTTGAAAAAAAATGGTTTCTGGTGTTCAAGAAAATTCAGATATCTTTACTAGTATAAAGTAGCTTTTAATGAACTACTTGTGCCTGTAGAATCTCTTTAGTATAGAAGAGCTTTGTATAAGAAGGCTTTGTAACATCACCTATGATATCATCTTTTGGTTGTTATAGAAAAACTAATGGAGAAAAAAATGTGTAACTGGCTGTATATTGGACTTCATTCACACAGTATTGATTTTTACCAGAAGGTTAATGCTACTGTCTGCATAACAAACATTTTAAACATTAGTTTGTAGTTTTAAGATGCTAGAGACAACATTGGAGACTAAAAAGTATATTACCCTACCTTGGTGACTCTATTTGTAGTACCTTGCACAGGAACAGAGTATATACTGTGACTTTTAGATTATTCTTCTCATCTCTGTATCAGTCACATTAGTTTGCAATACAACTTTAAAGCTTAATTTTGATCTGCAGTTTTATGAATAAATAAGAAAATTCTGTAAAAAAACATTTACAATATCTCTTTCATGCAGCTGCTGCTCCAATACGTTACTCCTGGCATAACCACCACATCTATAAAAATCTTCCCCGTAGTATTCGCATTGTAAGCAGGATCTTGTTGGCATGTGAATTTTCATTGAAGTGTATGTTTGTCTTTGCCACCATAGCAAAATCCTTGTTCCAAAGTGTTCCCCCTAATTCATATCGATTGTTTGGTTTTTCTACATTTGAGACCAGTGTAATATTCCCTTTTTGACAAATCTATTTATTTTGCGCTTCTCAAACTTCATGAGAAAATAACTTGGATTAATAAAAATGTCTAGTATTTCCCCTGCTATGCTTTATATATATGTGAAAATATCTTTATATGAAAATGGATTTTGGAGTTTCCTGAAGTTTGTCCAAATCATATACAAATTATTCTCTCATTTTGATGAATTTGGATATGTTTAAATAATTTATGTTTTTTAATTCACAGATTTAGAGAAAAAAGTATAAATCATATGAGATAAAAAGAATAAATATGTCTTGTCCAAAACTCCTTTTACTTCTTTAGATTAAAACATATGGCTTATTAAATTTTTATGAGTGCCTTGCTTACCCTTTTAGAAAATATGCACTGTTCCATAGAACTGCTTTTTTCCAAAATTTTATAACAAATTAGAATATCTTCCAACATCATGATGCATTTGTAGAAAAACCAACCTTTTTAATAAAGAAGTATTTCTTTTCACACTAATCTGATAATCAGTGAAGCAGAGTTCATAACTACTGAAATAAAGGAAGTAAAACAAAAATCTAATTTGATGTTCCTTCTTACAGTAAGATCAGAGTTAATTCTGTCTCATTTTAGCAAACATTTTATCTTCCTACAATACATCAGATCTTATTAAAGACCTCATTATTATACTTAAATGTATAAATACATTAAACAAAAATTCAGCAATTAAAAGAATAGCTTTTATCTTTTCCAGAATAATTCTGTTTACAAGAACTGCATTTTGACACACTTGAATTACTATGACCAATCTTTCTTCATCGATAGTCCTTACCTTTTGTTAACTAGGCTGGAAAAGAAGTAAACTGTGAACTTCAGCTCTGAAAAATTGAAGACCTTGCTGAACTTTTGGGAACTCATTTTTAAAAGTGAGGGTCAGACTTTTCTTTTGAATAATCTTTGTTTCTATTTAATTGCATAAGGAAAGTTTCTGTATTTTCCAAAAAATGGAAAGAGATTAATGCGAACATACACGTCTTTTTTTTTTTTCTGAACATTGTTAAAAAATACATAAATAAGTACAAAGGACAGACCTGATTCAAGTCCTTGAAATCAATCAGATACTTTCTTCATATTCTTGGTATTTTGAATGGGGTAATACATACTGGAGCATAAATTCACATTAAATAACAGCAAAACAATGAAATAGGTACAACTGTTGAATAATGAAGAACACAAATGTGAACAAACTTATCTTTAAACAAACTATTCAACTGACAAAAGAATCAGTGAAGCTGCATAAGAAAGCTCTACACAGCTACCATATTATGCTTGTGCTTTAACAGTGATTTTTAACACAGTTTAGATCAATGGAACATACAGTATATCACAGTATTCTAAGTTTCCAAGATGTACAATTTTGAAATGTATTAATGGCCACAAAAGTGTTTTGTGGCTTGCCTGTTTTTCAGTGATGCAGCAATCAAGCTGTGCCATTCATGGTACCACCTCAGCCATGGCCAAAGGATTTATGTACAGCCCTATGCTTTTCCCTTTTTTAATTTTTTTTTTTTTATTTTCCACTTACGCTATTTTCTGCTTTGCCACTGAAACAGTTCATTACCATTTCAAAAGTAGTGCAGAGTAATTTCCCTGTTGTCGTGGTTTAACCAAGCTGGTGACTAAGCACCACACAGCTACTCTCTCACTCCACCACCCTTTCACTTAGAGAACAGTATTTCTCCTGGATCTTTCCAGGACTATGCACAACTCTGCTTCTGTCTCCAACAGATACTTCTGGCTACCAAACAGGTTCCATTTCAGTCAGGGTAGAATATCCATTTGTGTGATTAAGCGTTGCTGGAGACACCTCTACATGGCAGAATATATTTACATATGATCATGTAAGGAGCAGTAATTTTCTAGTCATTTGAATTTTTACCAGGTTTCTGCAGCCTCTGCCATTTGTATTAAGAAAGGGAGTCTGTCTCGCTGACTACTGTTTTCTTTTTTATCCATAAAAGTCCTTTGTACTTTTTACCATATAACATTTTTGTATTCATGTCCTTAATTTTCCCTCTCTATTTCCTGTAGGCAATAGAACAAATTTTGCTTGTGCTACAAAACAAAAACAGCTCAGAGAATAATCTAATATTTATCCTTATGAGCATGAGACCTTCACATCTGCTTCCAATCTGGAAGAACTTTTTACATTTATATGCTGAGTTATCAATTTATTATGGATAGCAAGTCTTTATTTTCTTTTATTTGCTTATATTATTGATATAGTTAGAATTAAAGGTTCATGAGGATAATAAATGTGGTCCACGCACTAAGAAACTTCTATGTCTGCTTTAATATATTTTATTACCAAATTAATAAAAATGTATTTTTATACAGGACTATTCATGATGTCAGACTAGCAATATTCAGTCATTTCTATATTATGAACAGGGCAATTTGTAATGCTTGTCCCTTATTTCCATCATTGTGCTTAGTTGGTAAAATCTGTAGCTTCTCAAAAAAGCAAACAGCATTCATGTACAGGTTTTTAATCAGTATTTCAACCGTGAGTAATGGAATTTTCCTTTCTTTCTATAAAGATGTTTTATAGACTCCAGACTAAATTCAGTGTCTTGCCTCTTGCTAAGTGAGAGAAGAAAGAAAAAAATACTTAGTCTTTCAATGTGAGTTTCATTTGGAAATAAAGTTATTCCGTTCTTTATGAAGAAACATTGACTGATTTATATGCAGACAGTTTCTAGTGCATATGGACTATGAAGTGGTATGAACCCTCAAAGATTCATGTAAGATAAATGGGCCAACAGAGTTTCCATCTCTAGAACAAAAGTTCATTTAGAGTTGTCACTGATTCATCTCTAATGCAGCAAGTGAAGACTGTCAGAACAGAGTCCTACCATTATCACAGAAATGTAATAGGTATGGGTCCATTTTTCTCCTCTGATGGCAGGTAAATCAAATGCAGATAAATGCAGATAAATCAAACTTTTCTGCTCATGTACTCCAAAACCACTTTTAGGCAGCGTATTTAAATGTTCTTCTGAACCTACATGTAGTTCAGCTAATCCTAAGTGAAAGGACTGATATATAGCACTTGATCTAGAGTTTAAAATCATGTAATATGTTTCAAATTATATTCTGAACAAAAATTTTCTTGGAGTTTGTCACAACTTTTTTCATTTGTCTGTGCTGTTAATTTGTAGTTTAGAGTGTGTTATTTCCACTGTAGAAAGCTATTTCATAAATGTTACTGATCTTTTGCATGTAATATCAAGTTCACTGTAACCTAGAAATAAATCATTATTTTACTGAAAACAATATATTTTGTTCTTGGAGGTGCAGGGGTACTCTGTCAGTTTTTCCTAACCTTGAGAAAAAGTCCAGTCAAGGAAATGCAGAAATTTAATCTCAATTCATTCATGCTGATCCAAAGTAAAGTACTCTCCAGCCTGACACTGAGGACTCTGGACAATTTCAGACTGGGGATTACAGGACTCCTTGCTTTGGTTCAAGGATTTTATCAGTCGTTTTCTGAATCAGGCTTGAGCTGGAGTGTAAATGGATCTATATGCATCCAGGGACTCAGCCCTACACCATAATGGATGATAAACTGGCTCAAGAGGTAGATATTTTGCAGGCATTCTTTCAATTTCTATCTCCAAGAAGATAAATTTTAATTTCTTTGCTATTATTTTCTCAGTCAGATAAATGATCTGCACATTTTTATGCACACGTAACTCTATTTTCTGCTGTCTTTGTTCTTGAAATAGTTTAACTTCCTTAGTAAAGAAAAAAAAGTGCAATGTAGGGAAACACAATGATAATTAATCCAGCATAGACTGTACTAACTCCAGCACCAGATGCAGCACAGTTCATCAGAGTTTGCATGGCATTACATTAACTACACTGGTTTTAGGAACAGATACGGAAAATGCTATATTCCAGCATCTAACCATACTAATTCCATTTTACTGTATCTTAGATAAATTAATTTTCACTAACATACTGAAGCACACATCTTCTAGATGTTAGTCCTCAGGTGTAGCTTTGGCTAGTTTATTCATAATGCAGATAATCAAGGATTGTTGCTTTCCTTGCTCTGTTCTGGATTTGACTCATTCCTAGCATATTTTTTAGAATTATTTTTTTTTAGTGACTGTAAATTGCACACTAAGAAAAGATTTTCATATATCTTTTAATTTTTCCCTTTTTATGTTTTGTTAATTTAAATAAATTCAGTAAGGTGTTCAGGAAACTGTTTCCTTTAAGAAAGAAGGCTGCAGAAAGAGTTATTTAGTAACTGTGTATGTATCAAAAATTCAAAATTTTCCATGTTCTAAATGCTTCCAACAATTTTTACAAAATCAGCCAATTTTTTATGTTTTGTAGTAATGAGAGATTTTAATCCATGCAATGTTTGCTTAAACTAAAAACAAGAAAACAAAAATTAGGTTTAAATGTGATACCAGTCTATTTTTTTAGAAGTCTAAGTCAACACATAAGAACACGTTTAAAAGAAATACAAAAAATGAGAAAAGCACAGTGATAGCATGAACAATCTTTTGCCACTGGTACTAGTTCTTGTTTACACCTTTGCTCCTGGAAACAGGAACAATGTGCATTGTAATAGCAGTCACTACAAGACATAGAATGGATGTAGTAATGTCAGGCTCTTAAATACTTTTTTCCCTCTGCAGTTTTAGATACAGAATCACAACAGTGTATGTAGTGGGTTGACCTTGACAGGCTGCTGGTTACCCACCCAGTTGTTTCTCTTTTTTGTCACCTGGACACCTTCTTCCCAGACTGAAATTCTGTGTCTTCTACCTTCTTCCTCACAAATGGTGCAGGAGGATGGGGAATTTGGTTTTTAGTCAGTTCATAAAAATTAATCTTTTCTGCTGCTGCTTGTCTTTCTCACACTCGGCCTGCTGCACTGCAGGATCCCTCCCATGGGATACAGTCCTTAAGAACAGCTCTAGCATGGGTTTTTCCCATAGTCTATCAGAAACAGACTGCTTTAGCACAGGTCCTTCACGGGCTCCAGTGCCTGCAAAAGCAGGTGAGCTCTCCATGGCCTGCAGCTTCCTTCAGGGCACATCTATCCGCCCTAGTGTGGGACCCTCCATAGCATGAATATCTGCTCCAGCATAGTCCTCCTTGGACTGCAGTGGCAGAAGCTTCCCTTGCCATGGTTTTCTTTAAGGACTTTGGGGAGAGGACCACCTCAGAGTCCTGGAAAACCTCCTCCCCCTCCTTTGTCTCTGATTGAGGTGTTGTCTCTGCTGCATCCCCTTCTTCCTCTTCCATCCGGTTCTGGAATTTTTTGCCTTTCTCAAACACCTATTCGCAGAGGTGCCACCAGCTCAACAGAGGGGCTCAGCTGCACCTTGCAATGGGTTTGCTGGAGTTGACTGGAAGTTGCTGGAACCAGGGCAATCCCTGGCCTCTCCTCAAAGAGGCTGCCTGGCAGCACACAGCACAGCAACAACCTCCTCACCACCCACCACTTACGCCACAGTACAGAAATAGCAAGCAGTAAAAAGAACTCTTGGACAACTAACACTAACACTTTAGAAAGAAACAGAATGTAGACAAAGAGAGAAAAATACCAAAGAGAAAAAGAAGCATGGAAAAAGAAAGGAAAGCATTAGGAAAATTTTGTTTTTCAGTTACTCTCGTAAACTTCAGAAAACTGGTAAGGGTGGCAGTTAGAAATAGAATTAAAAATTAAATTGACATATAATAACAGGCTGTGTTGAGATATATTGCAGAAGAAAAAGCAAAGGGAGATTTTTTTGCTACCCTTGGGCTAAGGCCGCAGCATGTGCTGGGCACGCTGTTTCTCTCCATGTTAGTGCTGCTTATAAGAGCTGGGATCTGGTGCTGCAGCAAGCAGTCTCAGAGAAAGGACAAAGGGAAGGTGAAAAATCTCACATCTCAGGAAGCCATTTAGCAAAATGACAATTGTCACATTTTAATTTAGCTCTTTGTCTTTTTTTTTTTCCTAAGTGTCTTATATGGAAGCTGTTACACATTAGGCAGAGATGGGAAAGGCAGTTGTGATAACAGAGCTGCTGTTACTTTGGGTATTTGTTCTGTTCTTCTAAAGGGTGAAAAAGACGTATTCTGTAGCAGAACAAGGCTAGCTTTCAAAATTATTTCAGTTCCTCATTACTGATTATTACAGGCTATTTTAGATACAAAATGATGCAAAGCAAGGGGGGAAGATTCTTTCTTCCCCCACAAGTGGCACAAATGTGGGACTGAGAGACCCACACATATGTATGACTACACTTTCACGCTGTTTCAACTTTAGAAACATCTACCAAATACTTTAGAAGAATTTGTACATCCCAATTAAAATGAAATGGGAATAAAGAATAAGATAAGCCAAGAATTTTGGGATGTGCAGTTAGGAGGACAGCCTCCCATTCCCTGTCTTCAGCCTCAGTGAGGCAGGATTGCTGCAGGGCAGCATAAAGGCAAATTATTTGTGAACTTAGCTTTCCTGAGAGAATGTTTATTAAGACAAGTTTGGCTCACACTGGCTGAAATATGCTTGGATATATATAATTATAAAAAGTTAATGAGGCTGCAATATAATTAAACTGCAATAAGATAAAATAATCCTTCTTTCTGCTGTGTTCAAATCAATAGGGTTTTGATTAGAAAAATCTTCAGTTTTTAGACTGTCATGCTTCAGTTCTGTTTTCAGTGTGCATCTTGAGTTACTTAACAGACTCTCAAAATAGATTTCAGATTTTGGTTCCAAGTGATTTCTCATTACTTTATTGCTGAGTTCCCAGAACTCTACGGATATGTCAGGTGAAAGTTGAGTAACAAGGATTTCAGTATTCTTTTTTAGTACTTACCTGTGTTTAGCTACAACACAGTGACATGGTTCACTCACATCACAAGCAAGAGTGGATATTCCATTGGACTGCAGTAGGCTATAAGGTTAACAAATGTGACAAAAATCCTCAGCAGTATACAACTGTAATTAGATTGCTAGTGTTGTGGTACAAATGTAATATAAACAAAAAAATTAAGCGTGGAAACAATGCAGGGAAATAGAATCTCTTTTTAAAGAATATTATAATTTTTCAATCCAGACATCTAATTAAAATATGATTAATATTTCATAGAAAGGAAGAAAGAAAGGGAATTTTCACCTAAATAACACTTTTTTTTTTCCTTTACTCTAGTACCTAAACCTTTCTTTTCAAAACAAGACTGAACCAGAACACTGCTTTAAATTTGGGTTATAATTTTCCTTTTTAAAAAATAAAACATTGTCCACAGAATACAAAGATACTGGCTCTTTTGCATCTCATAGGTTTAAAGAAGAATAATATAGCAGATTTTTTTTTTTAGGAAAAAGAAATAAGCTGCCTTTTGCTTATGTTGTAAGAAAGGAATGAAGATTCTCAGGATCCTCACTATTAATAGGGGCATATGTATGATGTGATGGTTGGTCCTTTTAATATAAGACAACACACTAAAATGGCAGATAATACCATGTTTAGCAGCTTTTCCTCTGGTTTGTTTTTGGAACAATGCTTGACAATTCCATTGGAGACAATAAAATAGTTGTTGGCACATTTTAATTACTATATAAGGGCATACTCATTTCATGGCACTTCAGGGGGTAAAGAAGCCATCAATTACCCTGCTCAGCTTGAGTTTGTTTAAACAAATGATTTTCTATTTCTGGATATATAAACTATACACTTTCAGTGCTTTGTGCTATTTGCTTCCAGGAGCTTTTCATTTGGGTTATAAAATATCCTGGCCTAGTCATATATATTAAAAATCAATGTTACAAAGGACAAGGTGATTATAGGCACCCTACAAGTGCTTTGGAAACAAACTCACATTTGTAGAAATCTCTGTGCCACTATTCATTGAGCAGAGCAATATGTTTAACACTGAAGCCCTCAGGCATATTTAGTGTTTAGTGGCTGAACAGAAACACAATTTTGGCTTGTGGGTCTTAAAGCTCCCCCTACTGATTTGGTTCAGTTTCAGTATGGTACAATAACAAATAAATATATAAGCTAACTATGGAAATAGGGAAAATAGAAGATGCACATACCAGGACATAAATATGACACAGAGTTCTTCAAACTGACTGTTTGCAACACTTTTTTTTTTTTTCCAAATTCATGAAACTCAGAGATTATCCTTAACTTAGACACAAATGTTACACAGATCTCTTACTTATGTTAAAAATACAGTTTGTCAGTTCTGACAGAATAAGGAGGAAGAAGTTGCATAGTAGTAAGTGATTCAATGGTTGATATTTTTGCAATTTCTTTAGGATCTCCGTCTCTAGTTCAGATTAATGAGTTAAAATGAATTGCAACTGTACTACTTACATATATATACGTAATTATTTATAATCAGTGTTTGTGAAGGTCATCTTTTGTGGCCAGAATTGCTTGCTCTGGATGTTGCAGTACTCACCTTGCATTTATAAATATGTGTTTCATCAAAAGAACTTCATCCTGTGTTTTACAAAATGCTACTTTGATCTTAAGTAGGGGTAATGCACACTTGACAAATACTCTACCTGTGATTATCAAACATATAAGCCCTGGAAAATTCAAAGTTTGTAGAAAAAGTACTTAAATTACTTTTTATAAGTACATTATCCTGCCCCAACACCCCACCCTCCATGCCCCCACCACCCCAGCTAAAAAAA
>VZUI01057527.1:0-18404 GCA_013401135.1 Cettia cetti | reverse complement strand
GATGGATGGATGGATGGATGGATGGATGGATGGATGGATGGATGGATGGATGGATGGATGGATGGATGGATGGATGGGTTTTGTCTGCCTCTCCTTGATCTCTCCCTTTGGTCAAAAGTCATGTTCAGCATGACCCTCTATGAATACAGAGGGTTATTTTCAATGAGAGAGTGCTAGGAGGGAGTAGGAGTCCACTGCAAAACATCCACAAGAAGGAAGAATTAAAACCTTATATAAGGTGTTGTGTATTTTTTACTGGATAGCTAAATTAAAATATTCATTTAGCCTTGGTTACCAATATTATTATTCCCCTAATTTAATTTTGTAATCAAAGAAGACTAATTTAGTTGAAATAAAGATTTTAAATTAACTGTTTACAACTTATTTTCCATATGTTTAAAAAAAAATTGTATTTGTCCTTAAAGAAAATCCTTGCTTTTGAAGTTCAAAAGTCAGAACAAGGCTTGCACACCAGTCCAGATCTTCAAAGAAGGTACTCATTTCAGACCAAGTGTCACACACCAGTTTTGGCAGGGAAGTTTTGGCACAGAAGTAAGACATTCCATCTCCTTGAGGACTTAAAATAATAATGTAGTCATTTCTATAAATGTAATTAGTTCATGACAGACTCTTATTGATTATTAACATGCACACAAGACTGTCTAAGAACATTTAAGTGCTTCTAATTTAAGTTGTCTGAAGTATAGGATCATTCTTCTGCTTGACTCCTTACTTGCCTTGTAGATGTGCTGCCTGATCTGTCAGGATCGCTCAGTCTTACTGTAAAGAAAAGCTCACCAAGATTAAATCAACTTAATCAGTTTTAGAGAGGCATAACTTTTGCCCATTTTGTCTAAGCACCCTTCTATTATAAAAACATGGAGTTGGGTTCTGTTTGTTTATCACTGTCATTTAAAGAACAGATCACTGTTCTTTAACCATGGTGTCCTAATGTTGCCACTTCACAAGCTACCAATGAATGATTCAGTGTAGGCTTCTCAGATATTTAATCTCCTACTGAAGGCTTTTTCCAAAACATCTGATACCTGATATATTTTAGCATATCAATACATATGTACTATATATATATTATACCCTATCTTCCTAATATAAGGCTTGATAAATCTGCGTTAGACCTAACTTTTAGTTTTTAATACCATCCATTATTAATACCACCCCCTGTTACAAATCAGACACAACCAGGTTGTCTGACCATAGAGCAGGATGCACAGGAATGGCAAAAATCATCTTCTCAAGCATGTCCAGTTTAAAATGAAGGCAAATGGTCCTTATCACACCTATCAATAGTTTCAGTACCAGGCTTTGTTCAAGGTATGCCAAGAAAATATTCTTTTACATTCTTTAATGAATCTTTCTAAAATATTAATCCATGAGCAGCATCTCCACAGATTCATTTTAAAATCCTGATATATCAGAAAATTTGTCAATGCAAAAATAATCAAAGAGAAGGTATCAGCCTGACTCAAAGTAGCTTCCAAAAGTGCAAGAAAAAATTGATCATCAGTGCAGTGACAACACTTCTGTCCTTGATGTAATTTCCATAACAATAGTAAAGAAAGAAAGAAAGAATTTCTTTATTGATATAGCACAGTTTTGTTAACTGAAATTTATTATTTCTTCAGTGTGTTCTCCAGAGATTTACTTCTTTCCACTTTCTATGAACAAGATGGGATGATTTGTTCATCTCTAATAGAGAAAATATCAGGAGTCATATTCTCCACTGCCTTATATCTTCCATTGCAAAATAAATACAAAGAAACTCATGTTCATTAAATAGCATTTTTTTTCTTTTTCAAAGAGCAGAACGGAGGGAATCTAGAGATATATATTATTTACCTACAGAGAGTACTCTCTTCTCTGAGATTTTATGTCACAAGCCAGAAATCAAGAGGCAAAGGTGTTAATTACACTCCTGTTTCAAGTCTCTCCAAAGTGGATGCAGAATTCATTTAGCAGCCCTCAGGAACTAACCTTCTAACCTTCTAGAAATGTCATTGTGTCACTGCCCATGCTATAAGTCTTCCTTGTCAGAGATGAGCTATAAAGCCCAAATTATTGATTGTTTTCCAAATTTCCACCAAGCATATCTTTGCCAGAAATAACTTTCTATAGTTATTCCTATTTTCAAATATTTGTAAGGTCATCATTATAGTGATGGGGACAACATATACAGAAAAATCTTATAATTTATACTATTCTGTCAAGGTAAAACACACAGGGAAATTTAATTAGCTTTTACTTACTGGTACTTCACGTGCAATTGTTTCACAGATTTCCATTATACAGCTGTGACCCGTTTTCCTCTTTCTCTCTCTCTTTTTTTTTTTTTATTCCTGGCTGTCCACCAAAACACGGCACAAACAATGACAGTAGACAGAATGAACAAGCAGAGCTCATCCAAGCATGTTGAGAAAGGATTAGGAGCACAAGCAGTGAGTACTGGCAACATTTTTCTATGTTTGTTGGCATAATTTCACCATTTTAATGAAAAAAAAGCAAATAAATTTTAGCTATTAAAAATTATGGAAATAGCTGAAGCAAGCATAATGGATACAAGGATATGCCTTTGACAATCTGTGGACAGGCTTGCACCATACCTTAAAAAAAAAAAAATCAAGTGTCCCTTTTCTGTGAAATGTCAAATTTGCTGTCCTTATGTGAATAGTACTCTGTCAGTCTTATAAAAAGCTAAATTAGTCTTGCAAGATGGAAGGGGACATAAAAATCTGTCTTATACGTTGTGATTTGTATCTCGTCTTAATGTCAGAACTCCAGTATTTGAAGAAAAAGAAGTAGGTACTTTTCTCTGCAGGGAGGGTGACAGCATTGAGAACTCTCACATGGTCCCTGACCATGTTAAGGCCACTGCAAACAGAGCCTCTAGGAAGGAAGTAACCAGCTCTACAGTGTCATGATTTTTAATATCTATGCAGTACTGCTAGGATGATTTTTGATTCTGGTAAAATTCTCACAGCTTATTTTGCCCACTCAAAAGCTGTAGAACAACTACAGCCCTCTTTCAGGTTTGTACTCTACAGACCTTCAGACCAAAGAGGGAAAAACTGGGTTTAGTCCTGTATTGTCCTTATGGATTTGAGGTTTTATTTTTAGTGTAACTCATACAAAACATAAGACTGACTTACAAAGGCACCCCAAGAGATCATTCAGCTGCGTTTTTCCCCGCAGCTGGGCTTGCTTTACCTATGACATTCATAGCAGATGTTTGTAAAGGTCTTCAGTAAAGAAGATTTAGTTATGCCCCTAAATGATCTCTTCCAGAGCTTACTTTAAAAAGGTGCTCAATAGGAGTTTAGTTCCTTTGAAAGGGATACCTTATAAGTAGTACACTAACATCTGGGAAAAAAAAAAACAACTTTCTGTTTTTACCACAAGAAAATTTTAAAAGTTCAAGTAGTAAAGAATGTAATAATACAGCATAAGTAAGCTGGGGTACAAAGGTTTCCTAACTTGCCTCTTATCCTGTACCTATGCTCCTATTTTCTTTGCTTCAACACAGTACAAGAAATTTGGGAAACACTTGTTCAAAGATCAACTTTTATAAGGATAAAACACAAACACAGAGAATACAAGTGGCAAAGGGCCTTGTCACATAACATCTCACAGCCTGGATGAAACTCTTTAAGTTTCCTTCTTGACACTAGACCTGACCTAGCCAAGGTTCACCAAGTCAATTTACCTTCAAGCTCAACTCAATTCACATGAATGCCACAGCAAGTGTCCTCTTCATCACCACTGCAGGCACCTGAGCACAGGCATAGTGTACAGCTACCCAAGAGTTAAAACATTTCTTGCAATAGATTGACAAATGTAATTTATTGGAGAGCAATGAGTGCCTCCCAATGGAATACAGTCTGAATGAAAAATGAGAAGGGAGTAAAGTTCAGTCAGTTGGACCCTGGTTGTGCAGGTAATTAAAAGAAGCTCCCAGCATTCCCTGAGGATCCATCTCTATGTCCATTAGCAGGATATGGCTGCCATAAATATGTTCCCCTTAGTGTTTTTTGAAAACTTGATATCAAATCCTTTGAAAAATGGGTAGAAAAAGAAACCTAAACAATTTTGCTCTGAAGTGCTGGAAGACAATGATAACTGAACAATATAACTGCAGAATTACCAGTGCCTTTAAATAGCCAGCAGGGACATACTCAACAAATCTCAGAAATGTGATTCTTGACACACAGCATGGACTTGTGAAAAAAAAAAAAAAAAAAAAAAAAAAAAAGGAAAGGTCTGTGTTTCAGGGTTTTTTAGGGGATTGTACTTCCGTCTTCCCCACCATCCAGTGAATTTGGCTCCAAGATCACTAAAATAAATATTGCAGTCAATAAAACACATATGGTAATTGCTACCACCTGTCTGAGCTTTTAAACTGGGGTTAAACATTGCCTATGTGTGCTCTCTCCTCTTCAAAGTGCAAGTCTTTATTTGGAATGGAGAAAGGTTAGGGTCTTTGGCTGATCTTCAAGTAAAGACTTATGGAGATGACTTTCATGCAAAAATATTGAAAACTTCCTATTGTTAAATAATTTTTGTCCATTTAAAAATGTGTGTTTGTTGTAGAACAGGCTATCAGTCCTTATTGAAAAATGTAGAACTGGCAGTGGCCAGGGTAATTATATTTAGTAATTTTGTGAAGATGAATTTCACTCAGCTGATGGGACTCTCCCTTCTGATTCACAGTCTAATACTTTTCACAGAGCAGTAAACTAAAAGTGTTTTAGTGTGGGTTTTTTTCTCATGAAGAACGATCCTGAGCCATAGCCACTTATTGCTATTAGAGATTCCTGGTAGTGTTCATAAGCCAGTGGTGAGTGAGTCATGTTTTCACAACACCTGTGAAGTTTTTCTGAATGCGCTACCCTTCATCTTCTGCTCTGAGCAGCAAATGAGGGAAACACAGGCTAGAGCTGACACTGACATCATGCCTGGGCCACCTGGGACTTTCCATGGGCACTGAAGGTGGAAACTGTGCTTGGTAGGAGGACTGGGCCAGGAAAGGACAAGCCTTTTCTCTGAGCTACAGATACAAACCAGTCTATTAGAGGAGCCATGCATTTCTGTAAGTATCCAAACGTGCACAGGCAGCAGTTTGCAGGCCTGTTCTCTTGATGTGTGGCTCTGCTGAGAACCATGCTGTGCCTGTGGAGTAATGTAAGCAGATCGCTATTATCCTTAGATTAGCCTGCCCACTAAATCAAAGACCCTGAGATTAACACTGGCTGCAAAGTTCACCTAAGAAGCTCTTTACATCCCCAAGCATCTTATGTGGGAGGCAGGTAGGTTGAAGCTACTCTAAGTAGGACTGGGCTATGATTTAAACCAAAGTGAGCAAGGGCAGGTTGATAAAAGACATGTGAGCTCCTAACTCATATACAGAGATCTGCCTATTGCAATGGAATCCTGTGGCTTCCCTGGGTGTCCATACAACATGAGTCTGCCCTGGAGCAGGATGGTCCAGGCATAGTTCTCCAGGACCAGCTGCAGGTTGCAGCACTGGTCCCTTGGCTGCCAGGCTGGGACAGGCACTGAGCAGCATTTGCACAAGTTTGCTAAGTGTTTTGTGACCTTAGTTCTGCTGACTTTCAGGAAGTTTAAGGCAGCTAACAGCCACATGATTTTTAAAATGGAAATTAAATTCTAAGGAACATATGGCCTGTCCACACCAAAAACAAATGTGGCAGATTTTATCTAGATAGCAAGGGCAGCAACAGCAGCAAGGATGGGATAGTTTCAATGTCAGCATGTGCTGCTAGAAGGTCATATACGGGATCAGCTCCTGGAGTCAAGACTTTGAACCTTAGCACTTACCTCAGAAAAAGCTTGAGTTGATGCATCTTCACTACTTTTCTTATGACAGTTATTTAAACTAGCAAACATAAATGTGCAAACAGTATGGATGCATTTATACCAGTGAATTAAGCAGCACAGCCCTTTTTATGGTTAAATTGGTGAGTTCTCTGGGTTTGTTCTGGTCCAAACCTGTCAGTGTGATACAAATAAAATCCCAGGCATTCCAGTTCAGGAGTCAGCACATGCAAGGGACAATTCCCCACACACATACAGTTTGCAGGCAGGCAAAGCTGCTCTGGAGATGTCATGGTTTAATCCCAGCTAGCACCAGGCAAAAAGAGTAAACCTCATGTGTTGAGATGAGAACAGTTTCATAAACAGGAAAAAAAAAAAAAAATTAAATTGAAAAGGAGAGAAAGACCAGAATAAAGCCCAAGAAAGGGAAGTGATGCACAGTACAGTTGCTCAACATCTGCTGACAGATGCCCAGACAGCAATAGGCCCCTTCCATGAGTTTCTTTATGGAGCATGGTATTCTGCCATATGAAAAAGCCCCTTGGGCAGTTCGGGTCAGCTGTCCTGGCCCTGACTCCTCCAACACCTTCTTGTGCCCCTACTTGCCTGCAGAGGATGGGAAACTGGCAAGTCCTTGACTTAGAGGAAACACTACTGTCAAACAGTTAAAATATCAATGTGTTATCAACATTTTTTTCTCAAACTAAGTCCAAAGCACAGCTTTATACAAGAAGAAAATTAACTATCCCAATGGAAACCAGGGCAGGAGAGTAATACAGTTTCTTTGCAGAGATGGACCTTGGAACTGATCAATGTCCATGATTGTTCCTAGCCATATTATGTTTACTGCTATAAAAGTAGTCTTTGAATAGAGCATTTTCACTTTGGTCCGTGGTCATGATAGACATTTCAGGTACATTTTAAAGCATTTACTCCTTAATATTTTCCCAGCTTTCCCACTTCAACACTTACTGCAACTCTGTTCTGCCCTGAAGAGAGCTGTGACCAGCTTTGTCCAAATAACTCTCTGTTTACTATTACAAACCAAAAGCTGCAAAGACAGTTCAGTAGCTCACCTCACATACACACACAGTTCTTTCACAGAAGGATAACTTTTATACTATAAAATTTGTGATGCTTTCCAGGGGTTAAAATTCCTCAACATCCTCAGCAGTACGTTAAAACAAGGTCTATGCACATGACCCACACAAGAATGACAGTGTACTCTTGCAGAGTGCCAGTTCAGACCACCTGCAGAGTGGGATTTCAGGTCTTGAAGCAACTTACAATAAAACTAAAAATATCTAAGAGGAAGTATGTTATTCTTGCTTTTTTGTTGTAATTTGGGGGTAGAAGAACTGTTTCTTGGTGTGACCAGCCATAGAGGAAAATTAGAACTGCAACATATTAATCATCTTAAAGCTCCTAGAGACTCATGAAAAGCAAATCACACTGCCTGAAAATGTAAAAATCATTTCCTTCTATTTTATTTGAGAGCATGGGCATAAAAATGGAAATAATCCCCTCAGGACACAATCCAGGGAGAAAAAACAACATGACCCTGAGTTATAAACAGGAAGAGATTTTCAGTGTACTGCAGGGGATTTAGTGAAGGGATCCCCATTAATGTTAATAGGAGGCAGAGGGATGAACCTCACGCACTGAAGTGGAAATTCAGCCCTTCCTGTCAAATGTTCTGACAACCAAGCAGCTTCCCACTGCCTATGTGCCCAGCCCGAAGTAGGGATGAAAACAGTTAATTGCTTTCTGATGTTGGAGTTGAACTGAGGATACAATATAAGGATAAGGCATCTGGAAATAATGCTCCTTTTAAGAAATCTGGGAGGTAAGTGCCTGCTTTGCTGCACAGGCATGGGATCCCTCACTCTGCAGCTGTCTGGCAAAGTCTAACATGAGCATCATTTAGATTAGATGAGATTAACCTTAAACTTCATTGTCCATGCAAACAAGACAATCTAAGTGAACTGACATATTTGCTAACCATTTTTATGAAAACATAAATGATGCTCTCTGCAAAGCTTTTAAGCAAATTACAAGCCAAAATGAACATAATGGCAAAATGAACTATTCTGTTGTAAGGATCTTGTGGTTTTTATATAATATCTGAAGTTTTTTGGTTTGTAATATTCAGCAATATAAACTATAAAACATGCTGGTTTGGTCTTCATTCTCTGCATTCTCTTAGCCAAAATTTGTCTTTTTATAACAGAACATATATTGACAAGAATCTACTTGTCAATACAGATTTCTCTCAATTTTGAAAGAAATTCATATTTAATTTGCATCCTTCTTGTGCATCCAAAAGTGAGGGGAGAAAAACAATGGAAAACAGGAATTAAAGCCAGTGAAGGAAATAATGGCAGTACATAACAACTGGAGATTTATACCTAGTTGTCTATCTAAGTTGTGTGGAGCCAGGAAGAATGGGAGGAGTTTTTCCCCTGAAAAGGAAAGAAGACACAAAGGGCAATGAACTGACTACAGCTGTCATTCCCCATCCCCCATGCCACCAGGAGAGGATGTAGAGAAATTGTGAGCTAAGTTGAGCCAGAGAAGAAGAAAAGGTGGGAGAAAGGCATTTTAAAATTTGGGTTTGTTTCCCATCATCCTCCTCTGACTTGATTAATAAATTAAATTAATTTCCCCAAGTCGAGTCTGTGTTGCCCGTGGTTGTAACTGGACCATATTCTCTGCTTGGGAGGACAGACTCTTCTCTTCTACACTACAAAGCACAAAAGACAACAGGCACAAGTTGCCACAAAAATTCTGACTGAAAACTAGGAAATCAGTGTTCATGGTGAGGATTGTCAAAAACTGGGTTATCCTTCCAAGACATTTTGTGTAATAACAATCTTGCAGATTTTCATAACTGGGTCAGAGCAATTTGATCTATCTTTGAAGCCAGCATTCTTTTGAGCAGGGTGTGGATTAGAGATCTCCACAGTTCTCTTCTAACCTAAATTAGTCTCTGATTTTACATGAGGTTGAAAATATTGCTCAGTTCCAGAAACAACTCTTCAGAAAAGAGATGTTACTAAAATCTTTGTGGAAAGACAGCTGGAATAAAATTAGAGGAAACTGAGAAATTATATTCACATCCCAACAGAAGTACAAGAATTATAGGGTGAAACACAACTGCTACTCCCTGGATGGAATGTAGTTGTCATGCTGGAAAACTATTCCACAATGATTCCCCACACCCTCAATCTACAACTGTAAGCACCTGCTAAGGGAGATGGAATGGAAAGAGTGGAGCAGAGTGGAGAAACTAGTGCCAGCCTCAGCTGAAACCCTTGGCAGGGAGGGGAACTCGATGGTAACTTACGGAACTTTGCAGTAGAAAAATCACAAAGCACCAAAGAAGATACATGACCTGCTGCTGAGGACTATGCCCTCCTCAGATGAACTTGGTTCATTATAATCTCATAGTAATGTTAACTCACACCTTCATCCCAAAGTTTCCTGCCTGAAAGGTACAACCACCCCTCAGTGTGTGTGTCCTTATATTTTTTTACTGTTTCTTTCAGAGTGAAGCAAGAGAATTTTACATCCATCAGTAACAAAGGTTTTGCTAAACAAAGGTATGTTTGACTAAAGTCATTCAAGCTCTAAACATAAAGAAATAGTATAGGTGGACAATGGGGAGAAGCCAGGGAAACTTCCATGATAAATTCTGGGATCAGTTGATGGACTGAACCTGTCTTCATCTCTATAGGGATTCCTGATGGGTAAGAACCATACTCTAATCACACTTAATTAGAGCTTAGAGCTTATCTGTGTATTGCTTTGAATACATTTTTGGAGTCAGATACTATCACTGGCAATCCTTGCACTTTAACCTGTCACAATTTTCTATTCAAATTAAATTTAAAATGTTTAAAATTAAAGAGAATTACTCTGTAAACTGCTAGTGTGGGTCCTTCACAGGTGCTGACTGTCACCAGTATCAGGTAACTTCCTCAAATAATGTAGGAGATCCACTGAGGGCTGTCCCTTAAGTCTTGTCACACTGTTGGTGTGTGTTCTGAAGAAGGCAGCGGAACCACCCTCTGATGCAGCAGGACTGCTCAGTGAAGGGTGCTCCTAATGGGACACTGACAGACTGGTCGAGCACAAGGGTCTCAGCTTTCCTGGGGCACTGACAGGCAAATCAAACACTAAGGGTCAAATATATCTCCCCTTTGATATAATAACCTTTATAAAGGTCTAGCCTGAGTCAGGAGGGCACAAGAGGCTTGTGAGGCTCAAACTCACATGTGGGGATCTTTCCTTGTCTTTTTAATCTCTCTGCACCTGTACTTCAGAAACACATTTCTAGTGCAAAGTAATAAGTGTAACACCGTTCTATTTTAAAAGTGGCCAGGATTTGCCTCAGAAGCTCTTTCAAATAACATTAGAAGCTGTGTTAAAGTGAAATTCTAGCATATGGGAAAGTCTTTGCTGTAGTTTCTGTTCCTTGCTTCACTGTCCTTTTCCTGGTGGAGAATATGAAAGGCAAGGTGGTATAGTTCTCCCTCTCTTCACCCCTCTGTAACTTGTCCCAGGCTTGGACAGGAATGTGAAGCCCATAATGATGGGCTGAGTTACACAATCTTGGCTCAGATTTCTAATTACTCAGTTTGAAAACAAGCTGTGAAAAAGTCTGTAGAGCAAAGATAAGGAAGATAAAGTTGCTGACAGGTAAGAATGAGGAGACAGGATGTTAGTAGGTCCAGGATTCAAGAAGAAAAGCCCTGTCATGGAAGGTTACAAAACAAAAACCAAACAAAAGGAAAAAAAACCAAAACAAAACCAAACAAACAACCCCCCCAACCAACGAAAGAAACAACAACAACAAAAAAAAACCACAAACAAAAACCCCCAAATGCAATGCTGAAAGGTAGCAGGTCAGGGGCGGAATCTATACCATGCAGCAAAGCAGTTCAGCCCTGCTCCTGACTAATGCCTACCCAGCCTGCAAACACTCTTTCGGTGTCTTATTCAGGTAGAAATTATAATAATAAACTATATGGCTTCATGAGCACAGCTAGCTTTTGTGTGTGTTGGCCAAGACATAATTGTTTTATCCCTTAAAAGTGTGTATACCTTGATTGCAGGGACTCATTAAAGGGCTAAACATGCAAGAGGAACAAGTGTCCCAAAGAGACACCATCACAGGAGTGCAATTCTGAGCTGTGCAGCATGTTTGAGTTGCATTTTGGGGCAGAAGAAAGAACTTCTTAATCTGTCATTTCATTAATCAACTTGATTAAGTGTAAAAACACGCAGGTTGTGTGACAAAGCCCTTAGGAGCATTCATGCCATTGTCAGGGACAGCTTTCTATGTAGTTTCGCTGCCTGGTTATTTTGTAATTAATGTCATTCCGAAACAAGCAATTCAAGACCAGCATTTCTCTAGGGTTTTCTTTTCAGTGTCACTTCTTTCTTACATACTTCGAGCACTGAGCCATGAAACTGAGAGTATCAGCATGGGTTTAGGCAATTTATGAATAGCTGATTGTGGTTTTAAAATTATTACTCTTAAGTAAAACTGCCTGCCTTCGGTTCATAGTAGGGGAACTTATAGAGTTGGAAAGAAGAAAGTAGCAGCAATATTGTTTCAATTACCAGATACTGAAAAACCCACCAAAATCTACTGCTCAATACTAAGGACTACCACAGTCTGTGTAGAGGGCATCACACCATCCTTCAGAGAAACCACTCTATCTTCTACAAAATTCCTCAAGTTTAAAAAAATGGCTTTGCCAGATGCTTGTTCTTTATGAAGAAACAGATTAACAAACAGAGTCCTGGATGTTACCTCTTCTCCTCGATCTTATTTAACTTTCCTAATTTTTGGCTTCCAGACCCATTAGAGTTGTTTATGTTAAGCAACTAGATGTGGATTTCTCTTTAGAGATATTTTTCATAAAACTTGAACAGGATAAGCAAGGATACTCTGACTTAAGAAATGCTCCAACAGTTCCCTTCTTTGCTGTGCCCTCAGAGGTCAATAGGGTGGAGGCTTTGCAAGAGCTGGTCTGAGGTTATTTACAGGTAAAGCTCTGGTTGACCAAACAGCTGAGGCCCTCACTTAGTAGAAGGAGACACTTTTGCATGTCAGCAGATGATAGTCATGATAGCATCATCAGGTCAACAAGCCCTAAAAACATAGAATTATTCCAGTTCCAAATCTCCTCAAAGAGGCTCCGCTTCCATATCCATCAACCATAGCTGTTGGCATATTTGGCATACACCTAAAAATTCCCTCCTTTTCCGCAGTAGTATCTTGTCCATGGAGGGACTCTAAGCTGAAATCTAAACTCAGCTGAAGCTGTCAAGCTGGCTTCTTAGCAGTGACTTACAGAGTCAGGTGTCATTATTTCTCTGAAAGACACAAAGGGAGGAAACTAAGCAATTAGAGGATCTTGTAAAATCCTGTCAAGCTGCAGAGTGGTCTATTTATTTTCCTATTGATCTTGCCTCTCTTTCTTTGAGGAATAATGACTGTCTCATCAAATGCCTCAAGTTCCCCTGTGTCGCACTGTGCCTTAACCTTTGTAATGCTAAAGATCTCAGATTTGCAATTCTGTAGCCTTTCACTCTGCAATCGTTCACCTAAACTGCTGTGGTGATATTTTTTCTGTCTCATACTCCTGCTGTAATTCTCAAGTCCTTGCACCTCTAAACTCAGATATCAGATTTCTCACAGGAGATGATGGCTCTGGCATGACAGTTGCTCTTTTTTTTCCTGTTTTCCCTGTATCCTGTTGTTTGAATTTTAGTTTAGCTGTATATCAGATATGTATTATTCATTATTATACATGGACAATGCTCAGCCAATGACTTTCCCTTCTGTGAAGATGTCCCAGAAGCTAGCCCAAAGTCAATGTTCACTTTGCAAGCTACTAAATAAAAGCCTGCTTTAAATTTATTTGGCAGTTTTAATTTTCAAGAAAGCTACAGGATATTGTAAAGCACTTGAGAAAGGAATGGTATTTTCCCATGAGCTAGTTGAACACTAAAAATTATGGATGCTGAATGTTACCATGATTTTCTAACTGCCACCACTCTATTTGTCAATTCATCTACAGGTAAAAGGAATATTTTACTTTTATGTGCTTCGGTTTACAAAAGCTGAAAAATTTTGGAGCATTTTAAATCTGAAAACCTTCCTTGCATGCATCATTTTCAGTATCAATAGCACCTTAGTCTTGGCTGTGAGGACCCAGGCAGCTGAGATATTGCAGCAGTCTGTTCTGTGAGAAAACATCATGCAGGCAAACCTCAGCCCTCCCAGCCCAGCCATACTCAGTCAGCCACGTGGGGTGCTTACTCCCGCTGTAAACTTTGTGAATCCTGCTGAGCACTTTTGTGACAGATGATAAATCCCAAACAGGTTAAAGGAGACACCCAATGCGGTTACTTACAGTCCTTAAAAATGCTTCAGGCCAGATGTGAACATGAACAATATCAGTGACCAGCACAGCCCCACAGCATGCCTCTGGGAACCTGGGGCTGGAGCCAAAGGCATTTTCAGGAAGGCTGTGTCCTGCAGAACCTAAAGGTGCAGAGAACTGTGTGACACAAACGCAAACGAGCCTCACTGAGGTGGGTCAGAGAGTCACAGAAGGAAGACCAGGAAGCCTGTCTAAGCCTTTCTGTAGATAAGATCAGCCAGGATAATGTCATTCTTGACAAATGTGTATCTAACATCAGGCATTGAGCTTTGATACACTAGTAAGTTTTAAATTTTTTTCATCACTCAGAAAGGAACTGCCTAATTCAACCTCAGCAGATCAAACAGGACAGTAAAAAAAAGGAAAATCTGAGTATCTTTAGATTGTATGGATTTGCTTTTGAAAAATGATGTCTCATAGATGAGTTGAATATGTTTAGCTGGCAGCATTCTAGATGACCTCAATCCACGGCCTGATGCCAGACAGGAGGAGGTATTAAAACAAAAATTAAATCTAAATATAAGGGCAGTAAATAATTACCTCCTGCAATTAATAACAAGTAACTAAAAATACCAAACACTCACTTTTATTTACAATTAAGTAAATGGTTCTGGTTGGCTTGCAATAACTTTCATAACTTGAGGGGAGAAGGAAATGTGTCTAAACACTAAATAAATAAATGAAATATTAAATAATAAATAAATAAGTTTTAAAATATTAAAACACTAAATAAATAAATAAATAAATAAATCTATATCTTTTTTGAGTCTTGGACAGCTCTTAAATTGTTTCTCATTCACCAGAATGAAATGTCTATGATTTGTTCAGTTAAATTTCTGAATTAAAGATTTATATTCTAGGAAATGAAATCTAGCGGTCAAATCTTTCTCTAAATTTGTATCTATGGTGAACAGTTTTCACCAGGAGTCTTGTTTGCTTACCCAAATTCTTTTCATGAATTGAAGCCTTGTTTTTCTTACTGCCATCTGTGGATCAAGAGAGCTACTGTACCACAGCCAAGCTTTTTTTGTAATTCTACATAATGAGAAAGAATAAAACCAAAAAATCCTTCTCTTTGTATGTATACATATATTAAATAACAGATACCCTGTGGCAACGTGCAGAATTGTTACTCACCACACAAAATGAGCCAGATTCTCTGATCTGGTATCATCTCTGTGTTGCATTGCATTGCAAACATAATCCGGACCTAAAGCCTTGTTCAAGCTGACATGGTGAGGATTATCCCATTGCTCAGATAATCCTTTTGAACAGAGACCAAGTCTGTTCTCCTGGGACTTCTTCTTTCGCCATTAAGTATAGCAGGGCATAGGGTTCTTGCTTAAGAACAAGAAAAATTGATTAGCCCCTTACCGCATCACACTGAGTAAAGCCTTATGACAACTTTTAGCCTCTCTGTGATAGGATTGACAGAAGGACTTCCCCCAGATGTAGCCACATGTGTGCTAGGAGGTAGAGAGTATTGTGCTTGGTAGTGTAAGTCTAATTAGCTGCCTAATTAGTTGCATTGTCTGGGGCTTTCATGCTTAACTGATTCTTCATCTTGCTTGAGTACTCAGTGCCAATCTGCTAACTAACAGCATGTCAAAGTTTATGCTATGCAGAAAGGAATTTAGGCTCCAGATGCTCTGAACATTTTTCAATATTTGTAAGCAGTATGTGTCATGGGATACTCAGAGATAGCGTAAGTAGAGATCTATTGATGGAAAACACACAACTGACACCATGAATGGTTTCAAGCATCAGCACTTTATTATTCCCCAGTACAACCTTATATACCCTTTTCCCCTTATGTGTAACTTCTGTGTGCCCTTTTAGTCTTTTGGGATTGGTTCATGCACTTCAGCATTCCGTGCTCCTTTTCCTTTAATGATGATCGCCTGTCTTACACAGCTGTGCCTTACCAGGGGTGAAATGCCAGCAGCACTATCTCTATTCTTTTAGAATCCATTCTCCCACAATCTATGTGTTCTGAAAGACTCCAAAAGATTTTGACAGCACAAGTTCAGAACAAGCATGCCATCAAGAAATGTCAGCCAAAAATTATTAGGTACAATATATTGAATTAAGGAGGAAAAGAAAGGGTAATAAGATAGTACTCAAAACCCAAGGTAGCATTCTCATACTCAGTCAAGGAGACAGACAGGCTTGGGAAGAAAGCAGGGAGAGTCCGGGCTGGCTTGGAACTGCCTTAGCCCCTGCTCCCTGTCAGCAGGGCTGGGCCGGGCTTACCACACAAGCCCATGGAAAATAGCTCCCCCTCTTCTTGAAATGCAGGAGAGGTGCTATCCCTGAACTGCTAGAGGACTTTAGTGCCAGGAGGATTAGAAACCACTCATATCTTTATCTCTTTCACAATGCAAGTTGATGCCAGACACTTGTAGAGCAGAGGATCATTAGCATTGAAATGAGTGAGACAGAGTTGAAAATTGGATTCCTGAGTTGCATGGCCCTCTGAATTTTCTCTTTGGAAAGGGATGAACTTTTGGAGAGGGGATCAGAGTAATGTTGGAAGAGTTTAGTGCTCCCTGCTGGTCCTATGTGAGCTTCAGCAAGTCACCCAGTCTGTCCATTTGCCAGTTCTTTTATCTGTGACACAGAAAGAGTAATGCTTTGTTTCCCACATCCTGAGATCATGTGTTCTTCCATCTTCTGAAACAAAGAGCATCCCAACTGTGAGCTGCACTGAATACAAGGATATTTTGTTTTCATTTACTGACATCCTAGTAACAGCATTAACAACTGACCAGACACCCTGGGATGAGTTAAAAGCAGAGCCTAAAACAAACAAACAACAACAGCAAAAATCACACCATCCTGTAAACAGTCTGCCTGTTGTATGGAAACCAGAATACTCCCTATTGTAAAAGGTAATTTTGTTCATTAACTGAATTGTTAAGCATTAAAACTGTGGTCAGGCCCCCATTTTTCTCATGTAACTACAGTTCCAAATAGTTGAAATAAAAAGTAGTTTTAACAGTAGTTTTAAAGAGCATATGTCAACCAATATTTTCAGGAGGGCTGTGGCAATATGTTTGAGCTGCTGTATGCATGACAGCAAAAAAGAGGGGAGTTTTTTTGTACAGTACGGCTGAACCAAAAAAAAAAGTGAGGAATTGTTATATGAAACCCATATACTACGTGATCTGTGCTGACAGGCAAAATTCAGCAACCTCCCCAGATGTGGCTTTGCACAATATTAAGTGCCTGTTTAGGAAAGCCCAGTGCAGAACACTCTGCAAGACTTTTGCTGCTGCTGAATCACTCTGGTTGTCACAGACATGTTTTTTTCCATTTAGATGAGGAATTAATTGCTCTGTGCTACCACCTCATTTTCTTTAGACACAGAGCTTCATGAGGTCAGCACGCCTGTGACATTTGAAGACTTTCTCCTCGTCAGTTATTTCCTAGAGATGTATTTGTGAGTGAAGTAGTGGAGAGAAATATGTCTTTTGCTCTTTACAGCAGTGGTGTAGGATTGATCTTGGGAAATTTGTTTTGCATTTTCACATGAGAAATTACTAGATGAAATCAGGAGATTAGTGGGGAATGTGGATTTTTTGATAAATATTTGTCTTTGGCCAAATAACAATAAACATCAGCATCCCATTCTTGCTCTTTTGCTTTAAGGGCCAGGGCTGAGATGCCATCCACAAAAATCAGAGTTGTCATCTCTCTTCCTTCCCCAACAGCTTCCAAATCCAGCTGGTCAGACGTGACAGGTCCAGATTCAAACCCTCATTCTGCTTGTTTCAGAGCAGTGATTTCAACCCTCCTCAAAGACACCTAATCTGTCAGGTAAGTACAGAGTATATCTTGTTATACTTTATGTAAAATGAATATTCATACAAGCAGAGATTCAAACTGACATTTTGCAGCAAGGGCCTTTATTAAATTACCTCAGAGATTTTCTTTCTCTTCTGAGACTAAAGAATATTTAGCAGTGTGATCTGTAACAAGCTGCAAGTGAAGAGCCTTATTCTGAAAGAATTTTTAAATGTTTGTAAATGTTTCATTTTTGTGGCCAAATCAGAAATTCAAATACTAGTACATCTCAGATGTTAATGTCCTCTCAGCTTCATTGTGGTCTGATAAGGAAAAGGCAGTAGCAATGGCTGATTCTGGAACAGCTTGGCACACTTTATATAGAAAACATTCAGTGTAAAGCTCTTCTGTAAGGAAGTGCACTCAGTCCTTCATAAAATTATGAGGTGTGCAGTAGGAAGGAAAACAATCTTCTGTATCTAAATATTTATTTCATTTTTACTTTTCTATTGCAAAAGAAAATTCAACAAACCCTTCAGTTCTACTTCTGCCCTTTCCTGAATGATTTAAATTCTTTTGGCCCAATTGACCTTACTCCCCACTGCCAACGGAAGATATCACCCTGAGAAAATACCTTACTATATTCAATGGGTTTATTACAATGTGCATCCATCTTTCAAAAAACTAAAGAGAGGGCCTGGGGTATCTAGAGAAAGGATGTTTAAGGGCTTGTGGAATGCATGTAACATGCAAATCGCATTTATCGACTTTCCAGTCTAAGGTCTTCAAAGTTTTTCTTAGTGACTCTATCTTGGTTGAAGCAGATTTCCCTGTTGTGCTTTGGTTCATGCTGAGGAGGTGTGAAGTCACCAAACTGCATGACCTACACTTACCCATGGATTGAAGTGAACTAGAAGAGTGCCAGGAGCACTCATAAAGCACTCCAACTCCTAAACAGCATGCAGTCTACCAAGAAAGCAAGAACTAGTCCAAAATAAACTCCCCTGAAAGACATCTCTCAGGTCTTCACAAACATCTGCTTTGATCTGCAGACATTCTGTGCTATTTAATTGTTTGTACAGAGCAAATGTAGCCTTTGCATCCTACCTGTGATGCCTTAAGTTGTAGCTATCATATTTTAGATTCTGTGCTGCATAGGGATGTAGTTTTGAGCCTCATGTTAAGTGCTAGTGAGCTCTCTTCACAGGGTAGGTAGACAAAACAAATCCTTTTCTTGCTGAGGACCAAGGACAACCGTTGGACCCAAAAGCATCAACAACAGAGGACCAGAGGGAGGAACAAGAAAGACGG
>VZUI01057525.1:0-109522 GCA_013401135.1 Cettia cetti | reverse complement strand
CGGCGCGGGGCCCCGCTGTGCCTGCTGCAGCCGCGGGAGGGGCCGGGTGGGACCCCGGCAGCGAGGCGGCGGGCGCTGGGCCGCGCCGAGCTCCCGGAGCAGGAGGCCGGGCAGCGCCGCCCCTCCGCGCTCCCCCTTCTCCGGCGAGCCTGCAGCGGCCAGCCGGCTCCTCCCCAGACACGCCCCGGGACAGCCGGCCCGCCCCGGCCCCAGAGGTGGGAGCGGGGAGCGGTGCTGCGGGTGCGTGGTGCTGCCGGAGTGGTGCCGCCGGAGTGGTGCCGTGACAGCTGTGGGGGCCAGGCTTTGCGCAACGAGGACTTTAACGCGCTCAAGATTTTGCAGAGTTAAAGGGAGAACAGCTGATATTAAAAATCAGGGCTGCTAGGGATGTTCCTCTTGATTTTATACTGATGTTTAGATATCATAGTTGCTGTATGGTCCAAATCACATAGGGTTAAGAGACATGCACTTTAGCTCAGCTTACCTACGAGCCCTATCTTGGGACAGGAGGTGTTTGCGTATCTCTCTTTGCTCTTTTTCCAGCTGCAGAATCTTTGGAAACGTAGGACATGTTTTTCAATATCTACATATTTTCTCACCCTTCTGCAAGAGCAAAGAATTTGGGAAAGTTGTTTCTGGATTAATGTTTACGTGCATGTAAACATTTTTTATGCCATATTTTAAAAACAGTAATTGAACAGACTTAAACACTTTACAGTAAATTTGTAAGTCTTTCAAAGCGTCCTATAGACAGATGTTTTAAGAATCTTGAAGACAGTTCTTTTTATCACAAAGGACAAATCTTTAAAGAAAGCTGCCTGGTCACACAATAGTGTAAATATAAAGCACAGTAATTATTTGAACTGGTTTAGGATAGATATTTAAAAGATTTTATTTATGATTTATACTGTAAGGCACCAACAAGGAGCCATCAGCAGAAACATTTTTAGTGGAGAAAGAACATTATTCCTGAACCCTAAGTGGGACTCAGTATTAGTTCCATGCTAGTGCTGTATTATTTATATGTATTTACATTATTGGTTCTTTATAGATATGATCTTTGCATATGGAAGGACAACACTTGATTTGTGAAATAAACAGTTGAAATAGCACAGATAACATTAATAAAAGTTGTAAAAATCATAATGCTTCTGTTGGTTTTAATTATAGAGTTTTTAATAAGTAAAACATTTTGCAATCTGTGATCTCAACATGGGAATGTAAAGACAGCTGCGTTTCTGTTCTGTGCTTAAGCTCAAGTATAAAATGGTATTGTTATACCTGTCAGCTGTAAACTTCCACTGGGCTGTTTCCAATAGCACTGGTAAGGAATAGAAGATGGTGGAGGTCAAGAAGAAATGCTTAGGAGGAAATTAACAAAACAGCACTGAGAGGATGTAGTTGGATAAGGCCTTGAGCAACCTGGTCTGGTGGGAAGTGTCCCTGCCAATGGCAAGGGCAGGGTGGAACTAGATGATCTTTAAGGTCCATTTCAAATCCTTCACATTCTGTAATTCTCTGATGTAGATCCTAATTGGTTTTCCTTTCTCCAAATCTAGATCGCACATGGTGAAACATTTAAGTACATAAATTAATTTTTTTTCTTAGACAAGTTGAGTAACTTCTCCTTAGAGAACAAGGATCTTATATACCAGCAATATGAGAGTTTTTCCAAATTTTGTATTGAGACAAAAAATTGATCACCTAATTTAATCTTTGAAATGTTCACACTAGCCTATAAGCTTAATTTTTTATAAGAATGAAAGAGTAAAAACATTTAAGATAATTTTCTTTGAGAAGTGGTGTAGGGCGGGGTTGTGAACATTCTCTATACCAGATCAAATCATAAGCTCCTAGAAGTCTTACATGAAGTCTCTGAATTTTAAGGTCGAGTTTCATCACTGTTTTGAAAAAACTTCCAGGCCACAGTTGTATGCAAATGACCAGACTTTATAACTTCAGTATGTTCATTTCAGAACCGTGTTCCTATTCAGAATTTTGTGTGAAAAAGGTACTCTACAGCAGCAGCACATTTCAAACCTACTGGAAAGTTCAGATAGAAGAGAGGCAAACTCAAAGATTAGTTTGGTTCTTGCTTTGTATAATCTTCTTGAGGAATCCTTATTAACAGCTCATTTTAAGCAGGAATGAATGATTTATATTTGAAAGTATATCTGTTTGAGATTGGGAAATATCAGTCTTTCTCTATAACGTTTAAAAATGCATGGCATGATGTTTCAGTCCTTGTCTGAAAAGATTTCATACAGCAATGTTCAAGTAAAGTTTGCAGGCACCAAGTGGATTTTACTCTATAGAAGTATTTCATGTAAGGAATAACAGTTTAGAGATTTTCTTAAAAAATAAAATAAGTGGAGATATGATAAATAAATGGAAATTCATGTTGTTTTAGAAGGATCATGGAGTGTACTGTGTTCATGGTATGCAATGGAATGAGCTGCACAACTCTTTTCCATCATTCCTCTCAATTAAGTCCAGATAAAAAGCACAGCTCCTGACAATAGAAGATGTAGCATTATTTATACCACCTGTTCATTGTGGTACAGCAGGTTGTAGAAACCAGAATATTGGTTAAATGACTTTCAAGGGTACAACTTGAACCAAACTCAAACCAGTTCAACATACAAAATATTACACCTAGAATCTCTTCAACAAAGCGTTTTTTGATAGTCTAATTATAATATAACTTTCATGGCAAACTTAACAAGGAATGACGTTTGTCTTTATCAGTCAACTGTGTTAATGATATTTAGATTTCACCCTTTTTATTGTAATCAACTTAAAATCCTAATACTTTCTTGTTCTGTCCAAATAAGCCTGTACTTATTTTATTATTCTGCTTCTGATTTGTTAAGGTGTTTTCCTTATCCATGTTACTACACTTTCACCTCCTTACTTTCTAACACTTGCTGCTTTCGGGTGCCAGTCTGTCCTCTACCCTGCTAAACTTCAGACGTGGAGTAAAGAAAGTAATAACATGCCTCAAGAATATATTTTATATGTCCTGGAAACCTTACCAGTTATTTTGAACTTACTTAATCCTATTTCACATTATTCTGAATTTATTCCAATAGTAGTGTATCAGCTAATTTTCTGTAGTTGTGAATATTAGAAAAGTGATCTATGATTATTTTATTTCCACATTAATTGAGAATCCAGGATCATTCTCAGGCAGTTTGATTTCTGCTATCTCTGTTACTTTTGAAATGGCATATTAATGAAATCAGTAGTTCCTAAATATTTTGATTGAACTTTAATTCTGTCGTTTTCAGCCACCTACTAGAAAATGGTGCTGTTTTCCATCTGTGTGAATTACATTAGTAGTATTTTAATATAAACTGGAAAATTAACTAAAGTGAAGTATGTGTCATTTTTCATACCTAAGTGTGGTTTATAATGCTTAAAAAAACACATAGCAATTCTAGCAGATTAATGATCAGACTCTTAATAGGGATGTTCCTGTTGATTTTACACTGATGTTTAGATATCATAGCTGCTGTATGGTCCAAATCACACAGGGTTAAGAGACATGCACTTCTGCAAATCAAACCCAAGATATGTCATGCTGGGCACCAGGAAAGCAGACAGACAAATGACAACCCTTGCAGAAAGTTTGGATTAAGTGAGCTGCTGTGCAGCACGAGGGAATACTCAATGGCTGTAATCACTGTGCCATCTGTTCTTATCCTCTTGTCCCATATTCTGCTAAGCATGTGCTTCCCAACCTCTGCAACCAGCGAAAGAGGGATCTTGTAGGAACAATAGCCTCTGCCACTGTTCAGGGACTCACTTCTTTGAACAGCATACATTAGGGTACAATTTAAGCTACAGGAGCTGGTGTCTTTTAAAGACGTGCTCAGGTTGAGTTAAACAGTGACTCTTATAGGTCAGAACTTCTTCATGCTCAGGCAATCAGCCTTCTCCCTTCTAAGACATGTAATATAACAGTAGCTAAGTGAAGGAAGAGACTAACAATGCCCAGCTGGGGAGTGTTTTCATGCCTGAAAGAGATGGCCTTTCCTGAGTGAAAGCCGGCACTTTTCTCCCAGCTCGTCTCCTGAATGATAGCACCACTCCTGCTCCATTGTATCTGCAGCACTGTCCTAGAGCTGAAACCAGCTTTTTACAACAGCCTTAGTAGTAGATGCATTTTTGCCTACCACACTTCAAAATGTAATAAGAAATTTTCTTGGCCAGTACATCTTGACCTGTGTCTTGATTTGCCACTCCCTGTGCTTATAGCTTAGTATTCAGGATATATTTTTATCAAAGGTATAATGACAAGAAATTCTCCTTTAAGAACATGGCAAAAGATGATATAAAGATCTTATGATCTTAAAAATAACTTTACTGATGATCCAGTCAATAGTCATATGTACATACATTTAGAGGCTATCTTAATTGGTGCAAGACTGTCTTTGAACCCTTTCACCAGATGCAGTAAGCCCAAGGAGGTTTTTAAAGTACTTTGTTGACCTTTTAGCTAACGGGGCATGAATCAGAAATTTTCTTACATAGTGGTATCAAATACTGCGCCATTATAAATTTTGAATTCTTAAAAAGTACAACAAAATTGAAATGTTTTAAAATCAATGAAGTTTTCCTGAAGAGTTCTTAATAAATAACATTGTGCTAGAAGAATAATTAGCTGCTAATGAGTTACATCTTGTGGAAGACTGAAATTTTTTTCTATAAAATATCCTGTGCATTTCTTCATTTAAGAATTAGGAATGTAAGTGCTATTGGTGGAATTCACTTCTATGCTGACATTCTTATCTCAGGATAAATAATAACTGTATTTTATGTGACTAGCATTTGGGCATAGATACAAGTAAAATACTGGTGTTCAGTTTAATTATTTCCTATTGTAAGCAAACAGGCCTTGTCTTCTGTGTTTATAGTAATAGCTTGACCTAGAGGAAATGCAATCCAGGACTGTCTCTGTTGATCATCCTGATTAGTCACCTAATCTGATTACTCTTTGTGTTCCATATGTCAGATTCAAGGCAATAAACAGAACCCATGTATGAGGCCTGCTCTAGTTTAACAATATAAAAAAAAAATGCCTAATTTAATTAATAGACATATAGTGTATGTTCTTCCTTTAACTTGATTGATGGTCTTCTATGAGGATTTACTTTTGTTCATTCATCCTTTCTTCTTCCATGTTGAACTTTCAGCTGCTATAATTTGCATATTTGTTTTTGTAAAATCATAATAAAGTTATCATGGTTATATTTATGGGCATTGAACTTGATTTGAAAAAGCATTTTCAAGAGAAATCACTTATTAGTGCAAGAGACTGTAAGTTTATGCATGAAAATACTGACACTTAGAGTGAAATCACTGTTCCTGGGCAAAGGTTTGGGGTCTTTTTTCTGTGTTTCTGCTCTTAATCATTTGAGAAACATTTTCGGAACAGACTAATGTTAATATTTTGCATGTATTAAATTATACTCACCTGAAACTAATTGTAGAGTGAAGCCTTATTATAACATAAGGTATGTAATATATTCCCTCTTCCAGGCTATAAGCATCAAAACCCTTAATTATTTTAAGTATTTTTGGCATTCAAATAAACTGACTTTACATTTTAATGTTAGAGTGCCCTCAGTGGATTTAGGAATCTGGATTAAATAGTTCCTTCATTGCATTTACAATCTTTTGACTTTCAAGGAAGCTTTATGTGTAAATGAAGAAAAAATTTGAGCTTTTGTTTTGAGAGACAAGCTTACAGGGCAATGCTATTTGTTAATCCTCTCAAAGAACTCTTTTTTAGAAATCTAGTTCCTGTGGATTACTTGCATGTGTAGCAACTGCTGCATCCACCCATGTTAAAATATATTATATTTTAATGTAATTTTTGTTCCATACTTTTGTTTAATCTAAAGGTACTGTTACCTGCTGGAGGGTTATTTAAAATCTAAAGTTACTTCTGGTCAAAAATTGAAATAATGTATTGGTTTGTATTAACAATGCATACTTTCACTTACAATTATGGGAGTGCAATGGTTTTAGTGTTATTGATCAACTCGTTTTTTTGCCAAAATCATGAGGGATGTAGTTTCTGAATTTTATGGTGATGTAAGTGCTCCTACATAAGCAAATTTGTTTAATTTTAAATTTATTTTTCAAACTAATGAACAGTGCCTGAAGTAAGATATGCCTGATGTTACACACCTGTAACATCGAGGCGTTTTTGTATTAGTGTTGACATAATATTCTTAACTTGTCCTCATTAGTTACTGTTGCACATATGGTATGGACAACCACCTAATGTTCTTAAACCATCTTCATTCATATGTGCTGTAATACTCAGACACAATGGGATGAAAAACATGCAAGCTGAAATATCTCAATGTCCTTTGTTACTTAGAAAGCTGAATATTTTCTTTTTTTTAGGAAACAACTGTTACACATAAAAGAATTGTAATAGTTCATTTAATCATACAACTAAAATGCAAAGCCAGTTTCAGTGCCTTAGTCAGGCCCAGGTACATCACAGTCAACTGAGATTAATCCCTGAATTAATGTTTAGTTCCACAGAATACTCAATGTGTAAGATGTGTTATGCATTCTAACACCAGTGAACAACTTTTTGGCTCCAAATACAATCCTTTAAAGGCCACAAATTCCAGTACACTACAGAAGGAAGATGTCCCTGCTGTCAGAATTTACTGAGTAAAACTGTCCAAACTGAAAGAAGTAGACCATGTCTCATGCTACAGAGGGGCGATCTTGGCATTGCTATTCTCCTGGTGGAATGGAAGCCAGCTCTGTGTCTTGGCTGCAAAGCAAGCCAGCAGCAGGGCAGTGCTTGAGCTGGGAGAAGACATTGGTGTGATCTAATAGTAGCCTTCTAATACATACACAGAGGTTATCAAGAAAACGAATTCGGGGACCACTTCCAATGATGCAGGGAAGTGAAGGAGAGTTTGGCTTGGTATGAAGAAAAGCATTTCACAATAACATGATTCAATAAGTCAGCAGTGGAACAGGTTCCCCAGTGGCATTGTGCAGCCTCCATCCTTGCAAGTTTTCAATATCCAATTGGACAAGATTTTGAGCAACCTCAAATGACCTCATAGCTGACCTTGCTTTGACGGCTTTGGACTAGAGATCTTCAGAAATCCCTTTATAGTGTGAATTACTTGAAGATTGTGTATTCAGTCTGATATAGTTGGTTTAACTGTCATATATTTACACAATGCTAGATATGCAAGAAAATTTTCAGTCTCTAGGAGCAGAAACGATCTGACACTACAAAAAAATAATAGTGATTTAGAGAAAGTAACATCCATCTCCCACTTTCCTTGTCTAAAGCTAAAGTAATACATTAGGAAAAACTCATCCCCAGTCCCTGGAAGTGAACAGCAAAAGCCCTAAAGGGTAGTTTAAATATTATGTAAACATGATAATTACACAATAGTTGTTGACAAACCTGCATTTTTTCCTGTCAGTATTTACTCAATTTTACCAGAGGTTTTCAAGTAGATGCAAGTTCCAGCTTTTTCACTTATAGTAAACTTAATCTGGTAGCTTTTCTTTTGGGTTTTTTTTGGGTAGTGCAATAGGCTGTTAATTTGACATTTATTCCACTTGCAATATTACTGTCCAAATGCAATGAATAAATCATTTTCATCATAAAAGTACCATGAAAAAGTGCGGAAATTTTCCTTTGTCTTCTTGAGTGGTATCATTGTGATCACCAGCAGCAGCTAAAAAATCCATGTGCAAAAATGGATTTTATTAAGTAGGCATTCTAAAGACCATGGTGTGATAAGCTGGTTAATTTTTAGGAGATGTGCATATATCTTCCAAGTTAATTTTCTTTTAATCTATCATTTTTCAGCTTCCTAATGCTTGAATGTTAATCTAAGATTTGACTAGGATAATCCTGCAGAAGCAAGAAAACAAAGGTATCAGAAAGATACACTTTCTGCAAATTTACTTTCATAGTGCAAAACATTGATTAGGTTCATAATGTGTGTAAGTTGAGATAATGTAATAAAATGTAAATTTGGATATATGTGTCAGAGAGAAAATGTTTATTACATGTTTGTGAAAATGAGAAATCACAGAGTATAAATGCACTTGTTTTGTTGTTTTTTATTGTTTGGCATTTCCATTCCTCAGTTTCTATTTTCTTTTTTTTCAGGAGCTTGATTCTGAATACACTGTGTTTCAGGTAAAGTTCTTTCCATAAATATAATTACTAAATGCAATCATTGGGAAGAATTTCTGATACAATGAAAAATACTTGTTTTGTTGTTAAGTCCTCAATAGCACTTTTTGTTCTTGTTATTGGTAAGGCATTACATTTGATAAGGGAAAGATTTTTGTTATTTTGAACAGGCAGCTTTTATTTCTCTCATATTTTTCCTTTATCTTTATTCAGCAGTTCAGTGCTTTCTAAAAGCTAAATTGAATCTACCTTGTACTGAATGACCTTCATCTGCAGATGAGATTAGGAAGATAACAACGTGTATTCACAGATAGAACAACGTTTGTGCTCTTAGGGCTCACTTTCACATTTTATTTAATGCACGTAATGGTGGGCTCTTGCCCATGCCCTTCCTGCTCTTGCAGCTTGGGCTCCCTGCCTACCTTGTGTAGAGTCTGGTAGCCTTGTAGGTGCTGGATAATGATTTGCATAAGTGGAGGAAGACTCAGAGAAATTAATTAGTTTTCATTCTGCCCACATTAGCTCTAGATTATTCCAATGGCGAGAATAGTATTGTGCAGGTGAGGGCATCTTTTGCCTCCAGCCCCCAGTCAGAAGTGATTAAATGCAATGTGAAATAGCATCTTTAAATACAGCTCTATAACATATTTTACAGGTCTTTAATTACACTCCATGAATCCGTGCAACGTGTTTACAAAGAGCGTGGTTTCACTGAAACTCTATAGATATCTTCTTGAGTGTAATTATTACCCTTCACAATGTAGTTGTGTTCTGGGGTTTTCATTGTGTATGGAATAAAATATATTATAATAGAAAAGATTATTGGAGAATGCAAGCTCTTGGAAAAGTGTGTTACCAAATTCAGAGAAAACATTTAAATTTAAATACTAAGTTTATATTTTTAATTTGGTTTTTGGATTTTTCAGGAACAAAATGAAAATACTCGATTCAGTTACAAACTTCTCATAAACTGAGGGAAAAACACTTTGTCACTTTACTTTCTGGAGTTTAGGCTTACATACTGTTTAGTATATTCTTATATACTGTATCACATTTCTGTACTGCCTTCATTGCTATTAGGTATTGCAAATTTTGTTCTGATTATGAGTTAAGCAAGCTAAATTTGTTATGTTGTGAATATGTGGGTTGTCTGAAACTAGTTTCCTTTTCTTTTTCCTACCATACAAATGCTGTTTCATAAAAATGCAATGTATCTTCATAAGCTTCAGACATGGTGCTTATTACAAAACAAAATTATCAGTCCTATAAAGAGAAAGCAGATAATCTGTAATCTACAAAGAGATGTTTAATTAAGGAATACTGTGTGATATTTGAATTTTTTTTGGCTATGAAGCCTTGGACTAGGAGCATTAGACTGGAAGAGATGCCTAAGGAGTCTATTTTTTATGACAGATATTTGTCCAGTAGTGACAAAGAGACATGTTGATTTTAAAAACACATTTTCACTTGTTAGTTAGTGGAAAAATCACAATAATATGCTTATACCTATGTAAAGAACTGACCTCAGCACATTTCCTAAAAATTAGTGTAGAGGAGTTACTACTTCCAATTTCCAGGAAAAGATCACTACTATAGGCAGATTTTCTTACTTCTAGTAAGAAATTAGCTGGTGCTTGGCTGTACAAGAGCTCTAATTGGAGCATGTTCCCTGTTTAGACATGGTTATGTTGACTGCAGATATATGTCTTTGAAAAGAACAGAGTGCCATCAAGGTATTAAAAATTTAACAAACTAAATACTTCATAGAATCATGGAAAACCGTTAAAGGTGTTGAACATCTAACAGAAATCTCAACATTAATTAAAGGCTGTCATCCTAACACATATGAAGAAACTAAAAGAAAATAAGGCAGATCTGGATTATGACTGTCTGGCCTAGATTCGGATCATCCTACGGAATTCCCTTCAAAGATTTCTAATTGTGGTTGAATCAGCTGGCTGAAGTCCTCCTTTACTTCTGCTTGGAAGAAAGCACTTTTTAAAAGAATAGTTAAATATTTCAGGATCTTTAGATGCACTTTCTTTTTGATTGACAGAAATTTGCATAGAAGCATAAGGGAAGTGTAGAGGAAAAGACAGGATGAATGAGACTTTTAATGTCTCATTAAATGATTACTTAAATTATTAAATAAGCCTGAGTTTCAGATATTCTTATACTTCTTACTTAAGGAACAAACATTTCCATGTGTTTGACCTTTATTTCCGTTAGGATAGCATCAGTCTGTTTCTATTTTGAAAGGACTCCTTTGCATATATTGGATATGCTTTTCCACCAGATTGCTGTACTCCGTGTTAGAAAAGAAACAAATCTAATTATTTTGGCAGTGATTTTTACTCTGGAAAATTTATGATGATCTGTTCAATATCTGATGGAAAATCAGGGATTTGTCTTGTTACTTCCTTTATCATGCCAGTTCTATGAGTACATTACAAGCATATCAAATTGTCAAAGTGGTTGGACTTGCACTTACTTTGTTGGTATTTCTATATGGCTGTTGCTGATTTTTCTTGTTTTCTTTTTTGTCCCCACTCATTTGGTGTCTTCACAGTCTACACAAACCTTCACAGTCCACACTTTGGTCAAGACACATAGGTTAGAATTATGCTTGCCTGTTCACACTCCTCAGATTATCCTTCAAGACATATGATGTAGTAATTTTTCAGTTCAGATCACTAAAATTTATTCCAATACATTTTATTAATATTTTATTTATGTATTTATGAATTATATTACTATATTCCAATATATTTTATTCCAATTCCAGTACAGATTATGAGTAGTCTGAAATGCCTAGGGTATATATTTATACATTGTTTCACAGCTGATGCCTTGAACAAAGGAGTTAGTCCTCTTTTATACCTCCATCAGACAGATGCATACACTCAGCTGTTTTAAGTCAATACTTTATTCAAGCCTAATAAAACTGTGAAGTGAATAATAAAGAAATGGTAAAATTGCTGATTAGATTATTTACTTAGTGTCTTGAGGATATTTTAGTTTTTAATTATCTTTATTCAGGCTGCCTGGAACCTGAAAACACGAGCTTTGACAGAAATGGTGTATGTGGATGAAATTGATATGGATCAAGAAGGAATCGCAGAGATGATCCTGGATGAAAATGCCATTGCTCAAGTTGCACGTAAGATTGACTTTCACTTAAATACTTTGATTCAACAAGAGCTCTTTTGGCCATTTCTTGTGTCGTCTGCCATAGAATAGTACAAACTGAGGTGACTTGATACAGCGTTTAGTATTTGTAAAAAAAGTGGTTTAGATTGTTTTATGGTTGCATCCACCATGTGTGCTCTTGATGTAGTACTTAGGCCTGTCAGACGAGAGTTCTGACCATGCTTGATTGTGTTTTTTCAGCTTTTACTCTACATTTGAGGAAATGTAGTGAACATACATTTGCTTTTTCCATCAGTATGTTGATTTCTTTTACTCCTTCCTGGCTTCTTCAGGGAGTATGGAAAACTAGAGAAAAAATCTGCTCACGGTGTACTGTGAATTTTATCCCTATGCCTGTAGTAGAGACAACAGTCAGATATCACCTTTTGGCATCATGTCCTGCAAACGTGTTCTGAACTGATTTTCTTTCTTCTGCTTTTCTATACTTCATTTTTCTCTTCCTTCACAGAACAGTTCTTGAGCTCTGCCATTGATTCTTCTATGCAATTCTTTTTCAGCTTCATCAATTCCCTTCCAAGTGGACAATAGTTGTCTTCTACTACTTTTTTGGCATTATCTGTATTTTTTTCTGTTTCTTTAGTAGACTGCACTAAAGAAACATACCACGTTCCTTCTCAAAGAATTCAAGGGAAGAGCTGGACATAGGCCAGAACTGATACTTGAAGTGTTAAAAGCTTTTCTTGTCTGTATAGATGTAGGCAATTGCAAATCTATCTGATTACATTTTTTAAAATTTTCATTACAAGCTTAGTCACAGTCAAGCAGTACTGGAGATGTGTTTATACATTGTGATCAACTAATTATATATATATCTGTTTTAAAACACCATAGTAATAAAATTTGGAGTTTTATTAGATTTTTGTGCCCCCTGTGGTAGAGATTATCTTCCAAGAAAAATAATTTGATGAGTACTATTTAGAAATGAGGCGTTCTGGAAAAATATTCATACTGTGTTGAAACTGAAAAAAAGGTGACTTTCTGGATAGCGTGTCACATATTTCAAAACCAAAGAAAGTAATTACAATAGTGTAGCCTGCCCTTCTGAATCATTGAGCTAAGACTGCTATTCATGTTTCAAATCTGCTAGGTGTGCCTGAGCCAGTATATAATTTTTCAAAAAGTATAAGAACTTTCCAAAGATAAAGAACCTCCTGCAGTCTTTTGTAAATTATTGAATTTACTAGCTTTTATCAGTGTGCCATATCTTTAGTGGGAATTATCAACTATAACTCCACCTGTTGCTTCTTTGAGAACATTTTATGCCTGATATGTAGTTATTTTCAAAGGTATATTTCCAAAGTAAATAGTTAAATCTGTCATTAAATCATCAGTGTCATTAAATCTGTCATTAAATCATTTAGTGATCTTCTCTTTGATAAGCTAAACAATCTTCTCATTCTGAGCCATATCTTTTAATTTTTGCGTTGAATCTTGAAACTCTTTTCTTAAGCCTTTCTAGTTATCCACTTGTCTTTTGTAGTAACCAAATCAGACAATAGTCCACTAACATGCAGAAAACAAGTTTTTCTTCTACACATTGATTTTACTTTCTTTATACATCTGAGGTGTTCTATGTTACGCTTTTGCATAACAGGTAAGCACAGAAATTTCTAAACAGTGCAAGGAGGACAGAGTCAGTGGTACCTAGTGACAGGGCCAGAGGCAGTGGGCACATACTGAAACTCAGGAGTTTTTTTCTGAACATCAGAAAACATTTATTTTTACCTATGAGGGTGAATGAGTACTGGAACAGGGATGCTGTGGAGTGTACCTCCTTAGAGCTATCCAAAAACCATCTAAATTGCGTCCTGGGCAACTGGCTTCAGGCGTCCCTGCTTGAACACTGTTGAACCAGATGAACTCCAGAAGTTCCTTCACCATTCTGTGGTTCTGTGATTACTCCACTTGTGCACGTGACTTAATAAAAATGGGTGCTTACTGACGGTGGGCTTTTTCTTCTGCTGTTAAAGTGTGTTAGCCATAGTTGGTTTTGACTTGGGTCTTTTACTGTGGCAGATCTTTCAGGGTATCCTCCTCCACTAAAGTCGTAGTTCACAAACATAAAACTGTAGCTAGCCACACCTCTCACAATTGGTATTGTCTCTACTTTTCCTACTAAGCAGTTTAAATCCTTCTGCATCAGTTACACATCCATTTCAGTTTTACAGCTGCCCTTATCTTAGTTTCCAGATTAAACTGTCCTAAACTCTTTGCTGTCTGTCATGCACTATTAAATAATTACTGAAGTGTATAGGATCCATGGGAAAAAAACTACTTTTCTGTGGTTCCTCTTCACACATTTGTAATGAAATCTTTCTTCCACCAGTTGGGGGTTTTTTTATAATTTTGCTGTGTTCATTTTCCATTAGTCTTGTTTATTAACAAAAATGTCCTAGAGCATTGTTTTACAGAAAAGCCCATTATGTTACTTTTGGACGATTGACACCATTAATTTTCTCAGTTAATATTGTAATCATGTTTAAAAGTGTAACCTTGACAGCATGTTTTTCAGAAATTTGTACTAATTGGCATATAATCACAGCCATTTCATTAACTGGGGAGTTAAGGGAGTCATCTGCAGTCATCACTAACTACTGAAATTTCATTTTTAAATTCTGACACTTCTAGTGGCCACATGCACTGCTCTGGCCTTTTACATCTAGCTAGTTGGCTTGGGATTTTCACAGTAAGGACTGAGTTGCCTGGGGTGAGGTCAAAGGAACTATACCCTGTAAACATTCTCCCAGTGCACCAAAAATTCAAAACAATTGTAGTTATTAGAAAACATTTCTGAAAAAAAGGAATTTTAATGTCTTCCTCTTTTATATTACGGCAATAGTTTTAAAAAGAGTTCAGAAAGTAGAAGAGTGATATTATAATAAATTTGTCTACTAGTCTGAATAGTTGAAAGCCACTTTTCCCCATTTCTCTGAAGAGTGCCCTAGTTAGCATGTTATAAACTGTGTTGTGTGAACTATCCACCCTTTCTGTTGTGGAGTAAAAACTTCAAGATTCACAGGACTATAAGAGGCAAGTAAGCAATAGAAATCCTAAGTGTGTCCAGCTGAAAAAGAGAGAATCTTAGGGGTTTTTAATTTATTTTAGCACCAATTGCATATTTAGTTGATTTTACCAAGAAGATAATAGTTAATAAATACCTTCTTTTGTATTATTTAACTTTAAATACAGCTGTAGTCAGGTGGCTACTTAGGGTTTATTTTGGGGAAAAAAGAAGGAAGGAAACTGTCTACCTGTCAGTTTATCTTCAGTTCTTGAAAATATGTGCAATAAAAGCAGTTCATAAGTATATAGAAAATATGCAGATGAGTTACAGTGGTTTGTCAAGAATTGTCTGTGTCAACTTAAATCTCAGACTGCAAGGTATAGATGTCATATGTTGCTTTTAACTGAGTGTGTAAAATCATCTTATAGACATTCGCTTAGCAGGTTAGAAAAACCCAGTCAAATGTCAGTTCACCTGTGCTCAAGCTGGTTCCGTGTTTTCATTGATGACCTTTGGGTATGGATGAGTTCACACCTTACAGTGCTCTAAATTGTAGGTGGGGATCTTACCAGGGTCTAATGTCATGAGATAGCACTCTCCATCTGCTCTGTAGGTGAAGGTTTAGATTAACTTACTCAAGTCTGGGCGCTAGATAGAAAATATGTGTTTCAAGTTTGCCTGGTCACATTGTTTCAGTATTTTTATTACTTTAGCACTGTGGGGTGTTTCTGAGATGTTGTTGACAATTGTTGGGGTCAATCCCAGTAGGCATCCACACAGGCACTTGTTTGCTCCTCCCAAGTGTGATGAAGAAGAGAATGGAGAGGGTGAACAAAAGAAAACCCATATTCATTGTTTAGCATGTTCCTTGCAATAGTCTATCAATTTATCAGTAATAAAATGCAATATTTGGGGTTTGTCTTTTTGTTTAGTTCTTTGTCCCCTCAGTTTGAGTAGAGAGATTTCTTGCTTACTGTTTATGGTAAAGCATAATTGTGTTTGAAGTCCTCTGGACAAGGGCGTAATGTCTCAAAGTGAAGTGAGAAATGCTCTTATTTTATAGGACCAGGAACATCTTTGAAGCTTCCTGGAACTAGCCAAAGTGGAGGCCCCAGCCCAGCTGTTAGGTATGTGACAAGTTAAAAATGAACATATCTGAAAATGAAATGCTTCATGTATAACTGTTTAAATTCCCTATCAATAAATACCACTTAATGTAAGGATAATGTACTTAACATTTTCAGGCCAGTAACTCAATCAGGAAGACCTATTACAGGATTTGTGAGACCCAGCACACAAAGTGGACGGCCAAGTACCATGGAACAGGCAATAAGAACACCTCGAACAGCCCTCACAGCTCGTCCAATCACTAGTGCTTCCGGGGGATATGTCAGGCTGGGCACGGTGAGTTGCTTGCTTCTGTTACCAGGATGGAAGATTTCTTGGTCACAGTATCAGGCACAGTGACTCTGTAGTTTACTTAAAAGCTGCATCTAAACTCAAGTTTGAAGGAGACAAGTATTTTTAATTTTTTTAATTCTTTTCAAAATGGAGTATAAAAATATAACTTCTTATGCATTTGCTAGTCTGTTTATATTAAAAAAAATGAACATAAATTCTCAAGTTCACCAGGATTCTTATAAATTCCAAATTCCCATGCTCCTTGAGACACATTTTATTCATGGGAAACCATGCAAAGACTGTGACATGATTTCACCATCATTGTCTACCACAAAACAATTGCTAAGTGCTCGGTATCTGTCACTTCAAAAGTTAATGAGAATAGTCTATACTAATTTGTCCCATTCTATTTGCAAAATTAATAAACTGCAACCAGCATGAATATGTATTACATATTAAAATCATATTAATGGCAAAATGTGGCATCTTCTCACTATTGCAGTAAGAACTAATCTTCCTAAGTATTTTTGAAGATTTTTTTTTTTTGTTATGTATCCCAACTACCAAGCTACATGCTTAGGCACTGTATGGAAATATTGGGGAGTGACAGGGGAAAAAAAAGGAAAAGTCCATACTGCATAGTAGAGCAGTGGATCTACAAATGTTTTGTTTGGAATTTTGGCAGTTTTTTGTATACTAATACTGTTTTGAAAATCTTCAGGAAAAAGGTAGGGGATCTTCCCAATTAAAAAGCTTCTTTTTTCCCCTCAGGCTTCAATGCTAACAAATCCAGATGGCCCTTTCATAAATCTCTCTCGACTGAATTTAACAAAATATGCTCAGAAACCCAAACTGGCAAAGGTATGTAACAACTTGTGTTGTGATATCTTTTTCTTGTTTTCTGGTGTCATTCTAATGCGACTGTATATGGGATTGGGGATAAAAACAATGAGGAACAGTGGTTTAGATATTAATTTCAGGAAAATAGTGTGTTACTCACCTTTTGAAAGTGTTTACCAGACCTGAAATTGAAGGTATGTCTAAAGAGGTTATGGTGAAAGTATAACCTAGGAAAAACATTCATATTCCTATATGAATATACATTCATATTCCTATATGAATATAAAAATACTTCACTGGTAATTAACTTTGAGCTGTGCATCTAGGAGTGATGAACAGCAGCTAAAAAATGAAGCCAGGAGCAAAAAACCAGCAGAAATTCCTTTATGTGTGGAAACGTGGTTCTGTGTACAAATACATGGCAATCCTGGAATAAAAATGTTCACAATGTTTGGAGGTTTTCCTTTGCTTTTTATGGCATGAGTTAAGACTTTTTTATGTAAAAAGGTACCATTTTTTTTTGTTCGGAATGCTTCTTCATTTTCAGTTAAGATCATCTGATTGATGGTCAATGAAACTATCTCACCATAGAACAGGTTTTTACAGGTTGTCTGCCCAACTTACAAATTTCAGCTCTGAATGGCAGGTAGCTGAAAGTTGTGTGAAGATTTATCATTCTGTTGCCTTTCAGTTGAATCTTTCCCCAACACAACCAGTTAGCTGTATGGTTGAACATGTTTTCAGTGCACAGTCTGTTAATAAGAAACAGCTATTGGACTGAGGCCAACAGCTCATTTTGCACAACACATCAAGTAATTATCTCTAGGGAGCACAAGGTATCAAACACACTCTAGGGAGCTATATTTAGCTCTCAGCCTAAAGGTGAACAAAACAATATGAATTCAGTCTGTTTTGAGAAATATAATGGTGAACACTGTTAAGAAAACTGGCAGTATCTGATAATGTGCTGGTGGAAATAGCTCTTCCAGTCCAAAACTTTGGTTAACAGTTTTTTCATAAGCAGCCAGGAAATTTTTTTGCTTTTTAAGCCTGATCTACACTGATGTAGGGCATTGCATTTCATTTTGGTTTTTAAAGGAAATAAATCTTACGTAATTGCACTGTGTCCTTCACCCACTGCTTGCATCATTGTCCCTTGGCCACTTAACCAAGCTAGGTGGAAAAAATAAGTATCAAGTATAGTAAGTTCTAGTCTGGTGAGGTAATCAAAGATTTCCAGAGTAACATCTGAGGGCAGTTATAAATCAGTTTGTTATAAGTGCTGAAAAAATACTGCATGCTTTTTCCAATTATGTCCTTGCCAGCAATCAGCCAGCAGACACATTATTATAAATCCATTACAGTCTGGATTTTTCCAGATTTAATTTCATACATTGCAGGAGTGTAAGAAACCTGAAAAAGATTAAGAAGCACAAGACATATCCATAAAAACTAGGCTTAGTTCTTCTGCTTGAAGACAGCTAGCTTTTCATTGTGATTGCTAGCTACATGCTATTTAAGTAGGTAGGTTAGTTTTCAGAGGAAATACTATCAACAACGGCTCACGGGAATGAGAAACATACATATTTTTAACATTTTGGGGGTTTAATTAGCATTTTCTGTGGCAGATTTGTCTTCCTTCAGTTTCATATGAAAAGAAGCATAAGCCAAAAAATGTAAATCAACAGTCATAGAAACATCCATAGGCAGCAAGTGTACTTGTCATTATTATGAAGCTAATACATTATGACATTAACATTTCACACAGAATGTAAGATCTAAGTTTAAATTTGGAGCTGCATGGATTTGAGCTTTTTTTTTAAACGAAACAGCATTAAGGCTAAAGCCAAAGCAGGAGGTGAGAATGCAGACTGCACTCTCTGCTAAGAATAGTTGATTAAAGTTCTAAACTTTTTGAGCTGTCACCTCTCTCAGTGCATAAAGGTGAGAAACCTTGTACTACTGAATTCACATAATTAGCCAGTCCATTCATGTTTGTATATGAGTATCTCCCACATACTTCTTACGTGTTTGCAAAGTAGCCTCACTGTATTTTATTGAAGTTAGATTATCTGTCTGAGGTTTTCCAATGTTTGGAGGTATACAGAAATGTGGCTTTTCTTCGACTATCATTAACCATATTAAAGACTATCCCAGGAAAAACCATAGTAGACATATTAGGTATCACCTGTCACTAGAGAAAGCCTCTGGTAAATCCCAGTTAGCAACTGTTCTCTGGTATGAAAAAGAAAGTTTTACCTTCTTTAGCTTGTGGGGTTTTAATAGACTTATTAAGATAACTGTAGATATTTTTATCCAAGTGAATGTTCAGTCACTTAAATCCTTTTGAAGGTCAGAGTCTGTGCATAACAGCAGTAAATTCCTCATGCCAGCCGTGAAGGAAAACATCTTTTTTGTCACTTTAGATTTACACACTTTTACTGAATGCGTCTCTGTTATTGAACAAGAGGAGAAAATGTCCCACTACTCCTTTATTATCTATTCTTTTCTTATCTACCTATTCTAAGCTCCTTATAAATGTGTTACTATTTATAATTCTTTAATGTCTTTTAATCATCTGTTCAGAGTCTTTTCTAACCAAAACTGGAAGAAAAGTAGGTTGTGGTTTATTTTCTTCACAAGATACGACAATTCATTAGTAATTCTCTAGTTTCCTGAAGGTAAATATTTTAAGATTTTTGTCTAAGAAAATCTGGCAGAAGGGTCATGGAAGCCCTTAGGAGACTTGAGGTCTTGTTCTGTATTTCTTTCCTCATAGGGCAATATTTTCTCCTGGTTTTTTAGAATGAATTAAACAAATTTAGAAAAACCTTCTGTTCTTTTGAAGCAATTAAGACCTGGGATTTGGATGCAGAAGAAGGTCAAGGTTCAACTCAATTGAACGTTGTGTTACTAGCACCCATAATACATTTCTCGAAACAGAGACTTTCAGTCTCCATTTAGTTATCCAGTATCTTTCAACGTCATTTTATTCACTGAAAATGCCACCTGATATATATTCGTCTAATATTCTAGTGCAGAACAGCTACAAGTTAGTATGACTTAATTAGCTCTATACAGGAGGAAATAAAGCTGCAGTTATCTTGCTGTGTAATTGTTGTGGGCTTATATGCAGTTAACACAGCACAGCTGATGAATGCATCTTCTTTAAGCTTTGGTATTATGGTGTGTTTGAGTTTCAGAAGCACAATATTATTAGCATTTATTTATCATTTACAAACAATTTCTAATTTTTTTTTCTTTTATAGACCCCAAAACATTGTAGAGCTTAAAATTTTTTTCTCCAAAGGCAAAGTTTGCTCAGCTTGCATTCGTAATAAACCTGTGTTTAATTTGAGTAGGTCTAGCACTACATAAGCACCTAAGTGTCCATTGCAAAAACGGTTTTTTTAGATCACTGGTTCATTTTACAGTTAAAAAGTCATTAAAATGGTACCAGATTCTGAAATATATATTCACTTCCAGGTCATAGCTGCCTTATTTGTTTTAAAGTGATGTTAAGCAACAAAGATAAGAGGCAATTCCTCTAATCTTTTGCAACTAATTAGGAATTAAGATGCTTTCCTGTGATGACGATGTAGCACATCTATAGTTTTTGTATATCAGAGTCTTAAATAAATGTAAATGTCAGCATTTGTTATGTGTGAACGTAATTGTTTTCCCAAAGAATTAATTTCTGCTTAGCATATTCAAGATTATGTATTCCTCTAAAAGAATGTTATCAATTTTTCTCTTCAAATATGACAATGTTTTAAATGTTCTTCTGGCAGGCATTGTTTGAATATATCTTTCACCATGAAAATGACGTAAAAAATGTAAGTAATCATATATTCCTTTTCCAGATTTTATTATGAATGATTCAGTTATTTCTGTCAGTATTCTGCTAAACTAAGGATCCAGGTAAAACTCCACAAGTACAGAAGTGAAGTGTTAATAGTTGTTTAAGAGGGAGAAATCTTTTCTTGCAAGGGTGATTGTCAGGAATCATATTTGGCAAATACAAAGATATGGATTGCTATCTTTTTTTGAGAAGCAAAATATTCTAATTCTTAAAACTGGGTTCCTCAGCTATCAATGTGCCAAGGTCTCTGTATCTAATGGATTCACGTTAATGGAATTTATTGGAGCCTTAGTAGTAGCTGAACTGCCTAGACATTTGAGAGTCCTGAGGCTTGAGTATAAGTTACAAAAGAATGTCCATTAACGGAGGAAGGTGAAAATACCTGAGAAAACAGATATTTTTGAGCATCACTTGACATTTTATACTCCTGAGATGATTGCTTATACATTTGGGTGAATAGAAAGAAAATGCATTTGGTGAAACTACATAAAAATAAAATTTCAATACTATTTTGGATACTTTTTCTAAAAACGTAAATCTGTAGTGCTGAGGTGTTTTGTGACATCAAAACAAAGATTATGTTGTCCATATGACTGTCTGTAATATTTATTCTTCAAATATTTTCCTAGTTATAGTTTCCTTCTTAACCTATCCAAAATTTGTTTCTTCTCTGAATGGGAAAGATCAAGTTTGGGAACATATTGTTTAAGCTTTCAGAGAGAGGTAAACATTGCGGAGGTTTTTTTGGCAGTTCACCCAGAGAAAGAAGCTCTTTATGGAATTAATAAAGTGTCAGTATATTTCATTGCTATGTTAGATATGTGCACCCAGTTGAAATGCAATGAAAATGTTCAAGTTTGTTTGAAAGACGTTTATGACAATAATGCATAGTTGACTGAACAGTTATTGAACTTTCTGCAATACTGCTAGCTGGTGTACAATTAGATCTAGAGGTAAACTCTCCAGTTAATCAGTAACACACACCAGAAATATTTTGCTGTTGTTGACATAGCTCCTAATAATTTCCAAATGTACTGCTATGTGAAGCTTTTTAATCTAGTATCAAATGATTATAGTTGTACACTGTCAATTTATTGCATAGCATTCTTTTAAGAGGATTGAATTGCAACACACTATTAATCCAAAATATAATTGAAACAGTAAATGCAAGTCTCAGAAATGTCAGAGAGAAATAGAAATTAACATTTTATATCCAGTACTGAATATGAAGGAAGTGTCTGGGTTTTAGCCCACTAGTAATTGAAAATTGATGTTTGTTATTGAAAGTCCAGTTCACTAAGAATAAAAGGGTCACTTGATATGATGCTACACATGCCTGCAACTTTAAGGACATGCAGGCTAGACATGGATTCATATAATGAAAGTAATTTTCCAAGAAGTCTGGAAAAAATTGGAAAATGTTTTTGCACTGTACTCCATCTATTTTGAAATCCTTGCTGAGAATCCCAAATCACTGTCTTGCAGGAAAAGTTCTGTCTATATTTTTTTTCCCACCTGAGCCGTTTGAATAAATGCTTGTAAGCAAGGAGGTATCAGCTTAATCACCACTATTTACTGTGTAATGAGAGAGAGATCAATGTTCGGTTAGTGATTGCAGCATCTTGGAAAAAAAATTGTTGTGAATTGAATTCACACATCACAGAATGAGATGTCTTTATCATGTACCTCTGAAGATGTATTTTTAGCTGTTCAGTTTGCTTTCACTGACTCTTTTTTTATGTGCTTTCTACACCATTTGCAATATAACTCCATTCTCTAAACTATTCTCCCTTCCTCTTGAACCTCATCTACATTAATTTTTCCTAAAAAAACCCCCACTTTAATGCCTTCTAAAATGTGGCTGCATCACTGTTTATTCGCCTCTCCTAGCAATGGCATTTCACAAACTCAATATCTTGCATCTCCCTGAAAAGAATTTGGTCACTTAGGGTTCATCAGAGAAACACCTGATATGTTAACTTTTAAAAGTTGATCTGGCTCTTGCTTGATCATTTCTTAGAACATTCACTGAGATCTCTTACATCTTTGTATTTCTTACTGCTGTGTGATGATGGATATTTTTAAAACCCATCACTTTTCTGCATGAGATGAGATGAAAGAGCTTGAAAGGCTTGGAAGCCTGGGAAATTGACTTAAGTTTAAAAAGTCTTTACTTTGGGCTTTCTACATGGATAGAGTACCACTTCCCGCAGCTTTGCAAATAAAACAAATCAGTAGTGGCAATATCCTTTCTTTGTCACTATGCTGAACTGGAGCTGTCTGTACTGTTCTCATTTGCATTATTATTTGAGAAACAAAGGCTGTTTTATTATTTATTTTCTGTTTCATATTCAACCAATATATAGAAAGAAAAAAAAAAGACTCAGCAATTTCAGTTGAGAAATGCCATTAATCAGTGTGCATTCAATTGGATAAATAGTGCGAGGAAATTGGTTCAAATTAAAACTAAATATATCTGTAATCTATCAATTATCAGAAACGTGGGGATGCAAGAAGAACAGAGAAGCACTGAGCCTCTCAGCACTTGAAAATATATTCAAAAGTCTTTTGTCTTGTGTAATGAAAAATTAAACACTTGTCTGAAATAAATACTATTTCTGTATCCATTATTGTTCTTGACTTGTTTCCTTTTGAACACATATACTTAATAACTGACTTTCTGTACTCCTTGAAGTATTTCTAAAAGCCATTTTATGGGCTAAATGCTGTAAATGCAGGGCAGTTTCAAAGACTTGACCAGAAATAGTTCTGCTGCTACTTTCTTTGGTATACCATAATACCAAATTTTGCCATTATTCACAGATGGGTAATGGTGACAAAACACTTTGTCCTGAGGACACACAAAGATTGTACAATATATACTTGTGGCCAGAAGTCACAACCTCTCATTTTTCCTTAGTTCTTCTCAATACTTTGTGGTTTATACTCTCTGATAGAAATCTATTTAAAACAGAATTATGTTTGATCTACAAAATATAGAAATCCAGAAGACACTCGCCAAAATAAATTGTGCTATATTGACTATGGCTAATGTAATTTCCTCAGCCATCTTATAGACTATCTGGTGTTGATTTGTCTACAAATAAGACTTTAGTCAATAATTGTTGCTGGGAAAATTACTGCCATTCAACAGCACATGAAAGAAGTAGCAAATACTCACTATTGTTTCCATCTATCTAATTTCTAGGTGCATACAATACCCTGTATGAAGTTATTGTTTCAAACCACTTTTTACATTTACCAATTTAATTTTGCAATATAATAGTAAATTGCCACAACCCTACAGGCTGTTTTATACTGCATTACAGGTGGTAGATAGTTTGGACGTCTTAGTTATAATACAGTTTAGCTAAGGAAAGTAATGGTAAAAAAAACCAAAACAACTCAGAATCATGCTAAATACAATTAAAGAATCTACATTAATTTTCATTCCTTAAGAAAAACTTTTTTTAAAAAAAAAGAAACAGAAAATCCACCAAGTATCAGTTTTTAAAAGATTTTTATTTGCACAAAGTGCAAGTAAGAGTAAAATAAATTTGTTCTGAAAAGCTTCCCAGGGTTAAGACTGTTGTTGAAATGGACTGTGCATTCTTGAGTATTCTAAGTGCTCTAGACAATAACAACTTCAGCTCATCACTTGAAGCTGAATGATAACCAGATGATGAGTTATATCCTAAAGTTTTTTAAAACTTTCAGGACAAGCACTGTAGGTTTTGAACTGATATATGTATTACAATCAAAAATCCTTAAAAGGACATATCAGTATCTGCCAATTCCAAACCCATCCTGTTTTACCCTTTCAGTTATTAATATGACTACACCAACATCCAGCAATGCACCAGAGTGCGGATAGGCATATCACTACTGCTCTTATAGATTGTTTTTAAATTCACGTTGTGCAGATTGAACATTGATTCGTACCCAAACTGTACAATTAAAAACCCAAAGTTTGCAGCAAACTGAAATTTAAATATGCTACCAGTTGGTAATGATATGGCAAGTTGAAAGCTTTTACTTTTAAAAGACTATTTTAATCCATTTGCTAAGAGTTCAAGGGCCACATTTTCAAAAGATTTTTTTTGTAATACCAGCAGAAATTTTTAACTATTAGCATGCACAAAACCTTCTCAAGCAAACACTTTTTAGAAGTATTTGTAACTTTTTGATTGCATTTTGATTGTAGTATTTTTTGATTGAAGTTATTGTAATTGCTTGTAAAGTATCAGAAACAGGATGTTCCTATTCCTTTCCTTTTTCATTAATTGGAAAATATAAAAACAGGATTGAATTTCATAAACTAATTTCAAAAGGAAGTCATGCTGTGTTTCTTGATGTTAGTAGAAGATCCCAGGAAGGGTACAGGATCTGCAATGACAGATAAACTGCTGATGTTACTATCTACTAAGCCTGAAGCAGTCTTAGTTCCCATTTTCCAATCACAGCCAAAATTGTTAGCCTTGCATAAAATAGTTATCAGAAGCAATTAGGATACCAGTAAAAAACCTGAATGTGTAGCTACAGAAGGGATCATTTTCTGAAACTCAGTCCTCCTTCTTGGGCCCTTGCCCTCAGAGGAGTCTGAGGGAAGCTCTTTGAAGCACAGTATTTGCAGTATGATCCTTACTCCTCTGAAGTGGCTGCTTCTGCTGCATTAGAAGCAGGTGTGGTATTTGACAGTCGCCCATGTTGTTTAGACATTTGTAGATGCAACAACAGTAACCAATGTTTTAACATCAACTACTTTCACAGATTTTCCAGTACTGGGACAAAACTGCTTATGTACCTTCATATGAAAGGACGAATCTGTCTGGCAGGGTATCAGTCAATTTCTGTCTTAGAGCAAGCTTATTTCCCAGTATAGTTGTAGCATCCAAAGGCCCTGTTGGGCGATTCACAGCGACCTTAAGAAACAAAGGGCAGCCAAGAGCTGCCATCTAATGACTTCAAGGATTCCACCTAACTTAAAGAAATAGTGAATTCAGAGTTCCAGGTTTACTTTAGTTTTCTCTCTCCTGTCACAGAGGCAGGTAATGACAGCTGTCTCTTCCTCTTAGGGACAGCACTGATGCAACTACTTATCCTGAATTGCTACTGAAAATAAATTATTCTTTCTCACAAAGCCAAAAGAGAGCAACTTGTCTAAATTGTCATAGCTCCTCTCACTTTTCTTCATTATGTCAAAGCTAAACCTATTGACTACTTGCATCCTCATTTTGCTATCAAAAAGAACAGGAATCCAGCGTAGGCGTAGATGCCACTAAATTAGGCTCTTACGGCATTTCAATATTCAGATTAATTTTTCCTGGAATTATTTCTTTCTCTGCTACTGAGTGACTGGTGCATAGAACTTTAACATATTTTTCCTAATATATAACTTGTTTCTGATTTCTATGGTCTGCAAAGTGTTTACCAAAAAAAAAAAAAAAACAGGCAAGAAAGGTTGATTCTTTGCTTTAAAAGCACTGTGTTAAAGGTTTTTACCCACCTTCTGATGATATCCTGAAAATACAACAAACATAACATGGCTTTGATATGTTCTGAGATAAAATGAAATTATAAAAAAGTAAAAGAAACACAAGTGCTTCTCTGGTAGGTCATGGTACAGAAAAGACATATATTTGTTTTAACAGTGGTGTTGAAATTATAGCTAAAACATGAAAGGCCATAGATTCTGGCTGTGGTGGCTGATCAGAGCACATTGATTCACTTACCTGCTTTTCCAGTATACCAGACAAAAGAGATTTTAGACCTCCACCATCTTCAATACATATCTATTTCTTAGACTATTTCTCTGTATTTGCTGTAATAAAATAATTGTTTATGTTATAGACTTTTTAAAGGAAGAAATATTTCTTATTGTACACATTTGAGAGTTTTCAGAAGTGATGGCAACCTAATATTAGCAAAGAGATGAAAATTTCTACAGTATTTCAAACTCACTGATCTTATTTCTTTATTTCAGTTGATTTTTACTTGGTTTTAACAACTTTACTGAAAAAGGATGGGAAGCTTGGAAAAAGTGTTTGTGCTTAAACAGTCAGTATATTCTGAAGTGGCACTGCAGGAGTCTGATAAAATTAATTTTCTCTTTGATTTAGAAGAAACTGTTTGGATTGCTTATTTTTTATAGGGACAATTAATCCTTTCAGCTATTTTATGCACTAAACTATAAAAATAATAAACAAAAAGCAGTGCCTCCACCTCCAGTTAACTGGACTTTTGTTCAAAATTTTCTCTTTAAAAAAATCTTTACTGTGTTTTCTTTGTGTAAACATTAATTTTAAGATGATGGGTTTGTTTTGGAAGGCTCTAGATTTGGCAGCCCTTGCCACTGAGCATGCACAATTCAAGGACTGGTGGTGGAAAGTCCAAATTGGAAAGTGCTACTATAGGTAAGCCATTGTTCATTTCTTCTGGGGTGAGTGACTGTGAGTGCAGGACCAGTACTGCTGGGTGTGTTGGGCAATGCTGAACACTGAGAAATAGCTCACTAAGCGTTTTCTGTTGGAGAGTGCTGTGTTTACAGTTAAATCTACTTTAATATACAAGGAGACCACTGCTTGAGATAAAGGCATCCCTATTGAGTAACTGAATTAGTTGCAATTTTGCCTTTGTTTGTGGATTTTAAAGTAATTATTTGAAAAATCAGTCAATAAATGTAAAGAACTATTGTTAAAACAGACCACATAAAATAAATAGTACACTATTAGTTTGAGAAATAACCTTTCAATGAGGGCTTCAAATTGATGAAATAATGCAGAATAAAATATTCATATTAGACACTTTCTGCCAGAATTACGTTGCCCAAAAGGTACCAGTTAAAAATATGCTGAGGCCTCAGGCTGGCACCCCATACACAAGCATCAAATAAGAGTAGGATAATGAGAAATATTAGCAATTCTTAAAACAACCACCCACCCGTTCCTTCTTCCTGGGCTCAACTTCACTCCCTATTTTCTCTATGTCCTCCCTTCCCAGCAACACAGGGAGACAGGGAATGGAGGTTGCAGTCAACTTGTCTCTGCTGCTCCTTCCTCCTCAGGGGAAGGACTCCTCACACGCTTCTCTTGCGCTAGCAGGAGTCCCCCCCCAGGGTCACAAGTCCTTCTAGTAGACCTTCTCCAATGTGGGCTCATGTCTCAATGGGGCCACAGTTCTTGCCAGGAGTATGTTCCAGCAGGGTCACAGTCCCCTTCAGGCATCCACCTGCTCCTGCATAGGTTCCTTCACAAGCCTCAGGCAGATCTCTGCATTCTCTTTGTCCTCCATGGGCTGCAGGGGCACAGCTGCCTCACCATGGTCTTCCCAAGGCCTGCAGAGGAATTTCTGGAGCATGTCCTCCTGCTCTTTCTGCACTGACCATGGTGTCTGCAGAGCTCTTCTCACAAATTCTTACTCCTCTCTCTGCCTGCCACTGTACTGTTTTTTTCATCCTTCTTAAATGTATTGTCCCTGCATGTTACATTATTCCTATAGTGATTATGGAGGCACCACCACCATCATGGGTGAGCTCAGCCTTGGCCAGCCGTGAGTCCATCTTGGAACCCTCTGGATTTGGCTGTGTTACGCATCAGAGACATGTCAGCTTCTCATAAAAGCCATTCCTGAATCCCCCAGCTACCAAAACTTTCTCATGCAAACCCAATACATGAGCTTAGAGGTCACTCATTACTTTTAGGATTTTTATGACTTGTGTTATAGAGACTAATGCATCCAAGCAGGTACATGGAATTCCAGGATCCCAAAATACCTTATGTCCCCATTGGCTGTGTTTGTTTTAGCTGGCTTGTTCTGTTTGTGTTTTGGGTTTCTTCAGCACATATGTGCTCTTTGGCTGAAGGAAACATAAGGCAATTTGTATATGAGAAAGTGTACCATTTTCTGTTGTTGAAATTGCACAGTCCTCTTAATTTGTAGTTATGCAGCTTTTGTAGATTAGTGCAAAACATTTGACTGTAATTTTGCAAAATAAATGCCTTTGAGATGATACAGACTTCTGTGATGTTCATTCACAGTGGAGATTATCTGTGTGGTCTTTGCCATGGGTGAGGAAATTCTGGTCTGAAACAGTTTATGAAACAGTAATATGAATTGCTCATCTTCTACTGTCTGCTCTAAGAGCAGGAGGAATTCCTGTGAATACGAGTACATCATTACTCACCATTCAGCCATTCCAGAAGGCTGAATGTATAGGAGAGGGACAAATTTTATGGATTTCTCTTTCTATAGTTTTGAATGGTTATTTTGTTATCTTTATATAATGGCATGTTTTTTGTTAACATGTACACAAATTTGTGGCTATAAAGTGTGTTTTCAGGCAGTTTATGTTCGATTTAGTTTGAACTGGTTCATTATTTAATAAGCTTTTTAAAAAATAATAAAAAACCCAATAAACAAGTACCTTCTTTATGTGTCTGTTGTCTCTTTAGGTTGGGATTATATCGTGAAGCTGAAAAACAATTCAAGTCAGCCCTTAAGCAGCAGGACATGGTTGATACAATCTTGTATTTGGCAAAAGTAAGTCATAGATACATCATTGTTTTTAAAAGTATATGGTCTCCATGCCTGAGGCAATACATGCTAACAGTTGCAGTGGAAGTCGATAGTTTAAAAATTATTTTAGGGCTCTCAGATTTCACAAACAAGATTTTAAAAAATCTTCTATGTTACTGGATTCTTTGTTCTAAACTCCAGTGAGGATTATGTAGCTAAAAAAATTATTGGAGTTCCAGTATGAAGAACAATGTGGCTGTATATGGTCTCCTAGGAAACGAATGCAATAAATCTGTAAATAAAGAGTAAAGCTGAAAATCCTAGTTTCACAAGCAAAATCAAGACAAAGTGAGCTTAAAGGAAGCAATCAGAGACCTTGAAACAGGGAATGTTCTGTCAAAATAAAGGCATTAAAAGCTTTAAAACAAGTGGCATAGCTGAGTCTCAGAACAGGATACACATTAGATTCTAAAGGTTTTCTAAGACATTCAAGAAAAGATGGCCTGTGAGAAACTAAAGCTACATTTTTCTTCATCGTGTCCTAGGAGATGAAACTGGTTGCTCTTTATCAGTTCCCTTAAGCCAACTGTCACAGGCCTGTCCAAAAGTCATCACAGCTAATGGATAACTCAGATATTCATATATGCTTTACATTTCTTGACCAATTTATGTTTTGTATTTAAATGATCATCATTGCTATCAAGAGATATATCTTCAATACTGTGTTAGAAGTTCATTGAAGCTTATTCATTCTCCTGTCTCTATCAGAAGTCATTCTACAAAATACATAGGGTCACAAAATGGTTTGAGTTGGAAGGGATGCCAAAGATCATGCAGTTCCAATCCCCCTCCCTCCCCTCCACCCCCATGGACAGGATGTCTTCCACCAGACCAGGTTGCTCAGAGCCCCATGCAACCTGCCCTTGAACACTGTCAGGGATGGGGCATCCATAGCTTCTCTGGGCAGCCTGTGCCAGTGCCTCACCGCCCTCATAATGAAGAATGTCTTCCTACTATCTAATATAAACATACCATCAAAGCCATTCCCCCTTGTCCTGTCACTACATTTCTCTGTAAAAAGTCCCTATTCAGCTTTCTTGTAGGACCCTGTCAGGTACTGGAGGGCTGCAATTAGATGACCCCACATCCTTCTGTTCTCCAGGCTGACTCAATTCTCTCAGCCTTTCCTCCCAGGAGAGGGGTTCCACCCCTCTAATCATCTTGCTGGCCCTTTTTTGGACTCACTCCATGAACTACACAGAATTATTAAACTGGCAGAGTAATTGGATTAACAAACAGTGATTCATTGCAGGAGATTTGCATCCCCCTACATCAGTACCAGCTCAGGCAGGAGCTGCATTTGAACTTCCATCTCCCACTCTATAGACCAGATTGCCCAAGTATGAAACATTGCACAGCATGATTTAGTGACTGTCAGTGGGCAGGCAATAAACTAAAGGTACTGAGATATGGCTCCATTTAACAGAACTGAAAAAATCAGGCAGTTAAGCAGTCATTAAAAAATAATAAGATTACATAAAGTTCTGTGGAAATATACAGATACTACGATACCAGTTAGTTTTGTTTATATTAATTATTGCAACAGCTATTTGGGTTTTTAATAATATTTTCTTGAAGGCAATCTCTCTCTTGAAATGTAGTTTACAAAAATATAAGACCAAAGGAAAAAAACAAGTAGGAGTCTTTAAAGCAGTCAGAACCTGCTGCAAAGTTACAAAGTATTTCATTACCTAGAAGACCTAGAAATGTAATATTTTTACAAGAAATGAGCGAGAGATCAAAAAGAGAATGGAGCTATTCTGCTTTTATTATATAAACCATAATTACTATAGGTGTCGTACTTTTAAAGAGCAGGTCTCCCCAAAGCAACTGCGAGTAGATGGAAATTGCCTCACCTGTTTTTTAATTCCTTTTGCCACTTACCTAGAGAGCAGCTCTACTGTCTACAGAGATGTTGGACAGTGTGATATCACACTGGATATGGGAATTTTACATAGTAGAGTACTGTGGCTGTGTGGTCTTAGCATCTGTAGTGAGTGCATGTTTGGAGTCAACTTCTAGATAAGATGAAGCACCATCTGAGCACCATTATCAGGGAGATTATTCAATTTGCATCTTGGCAATATCCATGCATGTTTGGCATGCTGAAAATCAGCTGACAAACAATGCCTTGCTGTTGGGATCTGAAAACTTTTAGATAAGGCAATAGAGCAGACTTAAGTCATTAATGCTCAGAAGACATACTTCATAAACAGAGATAAAAATACATTTTAAAAGGGGGCAGATCTAGGGGAGTTGCACACTGTCCATTTTTTGAATTGGATGCATCATTCATGGTTAACGACATGATAAGTGCAGTTCTAAACTACTAAGTACCATGCCCTCCAAAACCCTTGCTCTTTTAGAGATTTTCACAAGAAGGCATTAGTTTCTAGCTTAATACAGGAAATGTGAGTGACATTAGCAGAATGAGCATAAAAAATGCCTGTAATTTTTTCATTTTAAAAATGACTGACTTGGAATGTCTTTCTTGGAAGACACAGTTGTCAGCTCTTTGACAATTACGAATGTCATTGAGTGGTCTTAGGAAAGAATTTTTTGCAAATGTTTACAGCAGTATATATCTATGGGATTGCAATGAACAGTTGTGATTGTTGGCAGTCAGAAGTCCATGAAGTTCAAGAGCAAAAGCAGAAATCATGATTGGAGGTTTCTCAGGTGTTCAGTTAACATTTGTCTTACGTTTCATCACAAAAAGGTTGAATCAGGATACCAGTCACAGATTCTTTCTCTTTTTTAGTAGTATCAAATATTATCACTGTTTGATATACTATTTCTCCATCAAAATCCTTTTCCACTCTGTGGGAGAAAGATAAATCATTCTAGCCATCTAGTTTCCCAAAGCATGTGGTTTTTCCCTTTTCTGTAGCTGTGTTTACCATACCCCACAGCAGGAGGGCTTTACAGTTGTACTCTGAGAGCTGCTGAGGTGGTCCCTATCAATATTGGACATATTGGATGTCCAGTTCTCACACAATTATCCACATTGCACATTTTCATAATCAACACAGAAGCCAAATCACAGAGGCAAAACTGCTCTCTTTCCATAGGATTTTATTGTTTGTGACAGGGGAGGTTGGTTGAGCAGTAAGGAAACTTGGAAGTGTCACTGCTCTGTGCAGTGCAGTCTTATTTGACTAAGTAGAACATTTTGATAGTCCAGCACCATCAACCTGAAGATCCAGTTCTTTCAAGCCTAAACACAAGCTTTTGAAAATATATCTAACAGGGAAATATTCAAGGTGGTACCTTCACCTCAGTGTCAAAGTATATTATATAAGATAATAAATAACAAGATAGTTTAAATTAATAATATTCAAATTTATAATGTATGGTGTGAGGAAAATGTAATTATCTTAAGTAGTCTATTTTGTCTTCATTACACAGATTTATTTAGTATTCAGTCCATTATTTTCTCAGTATTATTCATCATCTCAGCTAATGGTTTACTGCATAAATGGAGGTATCATCCCTTTTATTTATCTCCCTTGTTAAACAGCAGAACACACGTAAAGGTCAGACATTTGACATCTATATACATTTTTTTTATTTGCTTAGGTGTATGTGCGCTTGGATCAGCCTGTAACAGCTTTGAACCTTTTCAAGCAAGGGTTAGAACGATTTCCTGGAGAAGTGACTCTTATCTGTGGAATTGCCAGAATCTACGAGGTATGCACTCACTATGCAGTCCTTATAGTGGCCAAATTTTGCTGCTTGAGCAAGGAAAAAGAGTCAATAGTTGAATATAACTGTAAGGTCATCAAAACCAACTGTGCTGATTTTCAGTGTCACTAATGCAAAACAGGTAACTTTCCACAAAGGTGACAAGGTAATAATGTCAGGGGAGCCCTGCAGGCTTGTTTGTTTCAATGATTAATCACACCAGTGAGATCCCATTTGCCCTTAGGATGCAGAAGCAAGTCCATATTAAGTCAAGTTGTCCAGATGCTGTCCTTGCTAGTTTATATTTCATCACACTAAGACTGCTCAAGTCACCAACTAGCAAAATTAAACAGCAAAATAGTTTGTCTGTGTTGTTTTTATCAGCCCTATGTGTTACCATTAGTTTCTAATGTTCTGATAACAGTTAGAATGTGAATGTTTCTTAGGAAGTAAATGTTGTATTAAGGAGGATTAGTTATACTTTAGCAGGGTAACCATGTATTTTGTTTTTTTAAATTGTGTATTTTCATGTCAAACAGTGGACTTCATATTGTTTTTCACTGAAAGTTAGTAATGTGCTATTCCAGAACAAATATTAAAAACAAAGTAATGAATTTTTTTTCTGTCTATATTCATGCTTGGCATTCTATCCTGTTCTCATAATTTTCATCTAACCCCTAAGCCTTAATCCATTTTCATATTAAATCCTTTTTGTCCTTCAGCAAGAAGAAAACAGCTGTATAATTTTTGGAGACTTTTCTTTCTGAATTGTTGAATAGTTCTTAATATGGATATTATTTTGCAGAACGATACATAACGTTTCATAACCCTTTAAGGAATTACTAAAGAGCAGCATATATTTGATAGGATCTAGTTTTGCACTGACACTTGAGTGCAGGATTATAGCTTCATTAACAAAGATCTGTACTGCAACATAGGGCTGCTTTCATTACATAGACCCACAAGTGGAACATATGTATCAGGCACCATAATCAGAGCTTTTCTTCTCAGTCACTAACTTTTGACAGCACAAAGAGTTGTAGAGTGGTTTTGGTTTAAAAAAAAGCATAATTTTCAAGGGACTGCTTTATTACTATTTCCTTTAATCACAAGAAATCCTTTTTTTTCTTTTGGTAGCTAAATACACTGCTGAAGTTACATAAAGGCTTACTCTTTAGTTATGTTGGGAGCACATTGTATCTACAGCACACAGGTAGAAATTATTCCTATATAAACACAGAAGTGAGTTTGATCTTTCATTTTTTTTCTTGTTTGGGATGGGGTTCTCAGGGCCTTGCACTCCTCAGAAACGCTGTCATTTATAGCAGTAAGTTTACCCCAATTCATCTTCCAAGTAGCACAACTCCAAGCATATATTTATATACAATACAGTTCTCTTAACTGTCATATCCTAGGTAGTACAAATTTTGGTAAATTCATGATTTCTGTTTTTAAAGGCACATAGTAGATTTTCATGTGCAATTATATTCTCATTTGTGTTCAGAGAATTAATGAGTTGATTTAAAAGGCATTGAAAATAGTTGAGACATTGTCTGGGGAAATCAGTCTGTTCTGTGTTATCTTGCTGGGAAACCGACTGCACAGTTCTGAGTATCCCAAGACATTGCACAAGAAGGGGCAAATGTCTACTGCACGTGGTGCTGCTCCAGCACGGGTCCCCCACAGGGTCACAAGTCCTGTCAGTGAGCCTGCTCCAGTGTGGGCTCCTCTCCTCGTGGGGCCACAGGTCCTGCCAGGAGCCTGCTCCAGCACATACTTCCCACAGAATCACAGCAGGGTCACCTGCTCCAGCATGGGGCTCTTCCATGGGCTGCAGGCAGATCTCTGCTCCCCCACTGACCTCCCTGGCTGTGGGCACAGCTGCCTCACCATGGTCTGCACCACGGGCTGCAGGGGAATCTCGGCTCCAATGCCTGGAGCACCTCCTGCCCCTCCTTCTGCACTGACCTTGGTGTCTGCAGAGTTGTTCCTCTCACATGTTCTCACTCCTCTCTTCCTGGCCACAATTAAATCTGTGCAATAACTTTTTTTTTCCTTTTTAAATATGTTATATGTTATCACAGAGATGTGGCTACCTTCTCTGATGAGCTCAGCCTTGAGGCCAATGGTGGGTCCATCCCAATACTGGCCGGCATTGATTCTGTTGGATGTGGAGGAAGCTTTGGCAGCTTCTCACAGAAGCCACCCCTGTAGTCCTCCTTCAACTACCAAACTCAATACAATAGGCTGTGTCTTCTTCTAAAAAGTAAAAATCAAATAAATCTTTTTTTTTTTAGCTGTGGCATAGAGTTAATTTCAGGTAAAGATATTACTAATAAATCAATATGCATTTCTCTCATGGATGTGTGTGTTGCTTGTAAAGATGCCAAACAGTGGTGTTGAATGGTATGATCAGAGAACTTTAAGAGCATATATAATTAATCTCAATTGAGTACTATACAGGGCATAAATAAAACACTCAGTAGATTAACGTTTAAGTAAGTTCCATATTAAAAATAGTTGAAAACAGTAGAAGTAATTGGATTTTTTTTGTCCAATTGTATAGGAAATGAACAATATCTCCTCGGCTGCAGAATACTATAAAGATGTCTTAAAACAAGACAATACTCATGTGGAAGCCATTGCATGCATTGGCAGTAACCATTTTTATTCTGACCAACCTGAGATAGCTCTGCGCTTTTACAGGTATCTGTACTCATGGAGAGGGAGGGACATGGGGGACAGAATGTGTGAGAAGGTAATATAAAGGGTTGATTTTTGTAATGCAGGAAAAAAAATTTAGGAGATTAGCATGGGAGTATGAATGAGCATTTGGGCCAATATTACCATAAAATCAGTTTACCAACTTTTGTATCTTTTTAAACAGTGATAAGTACATCACTACAAACTTGTAATCCTTACATGAGGAATATATAGAAGTATCAATAAAGATTATCAAAACAGTTACCATTCAACCAAAACCAAGGACAGTTCTTTCAAAACAGGATGAGGCAGTTTCAGAACACTGGATCTTACCCTCAACTTCAATTGCAGAATTGCACACTGCTGCTTGATTTTTATTTCAATATAGTCAAAGCGTAAAGGAGCCTGATGTTCTCTCACTAAGAGCACTATCATCACGTTTCTGTTGGACTTGAGCTCTTATGCTTCAGGTTCAGAAACTCACAGTCATGCTGCCCACAGCAGCTCTCTTTTTCCTTAGCCCTCATAGCATTTCTGGTTTTCCTATAAATATGAATAAACAGAATTTTTATAATACATCACCATTTTAAAAGACACATTAAACAATATCAATGTGAATCAAAATCTGAGTTAAGCTTGATGTGTAAGATTAATATAGATTCACATCTAAATATACTATTACTAATTTGAGTGGCACTGAAGCATGGGAATCAAGAAAAAAATTGAAGTCTTGAGAGTTATATGAAGTAATTGCAACAAACTACAGCTTGATTGATGTCAAAGGATTGGAAAGAGGAAACAGAGGAAGTCTGCTATGTCTCTGTCTTACAGTGAAGTCATATCATGTGATCCAGTCAAGAAGACAGAAGTTACTAATTTACACTGACTTTTGCACAGTTGTGATTCTAATAAAAAAATACCTTGCACTGCCCTTCATGAAACTAACAAGTGTAAGACTATAACACTTGGGTTTTACACCTTCTCAGAATAGGGAGAAAGGAGGAGAGAACTTTGTCTTCTAGAGCAGAACTCCTACTTGAAATTAATAAAAATGAAACAAAATTTTTCTTTCAATCTAGACGGCTCCTGCAGATGGGTGTTTATAACTGCCAGCTCTTTAACAATCTGGGCCTCTGTTGCTTCTATGCCCAGCAATATGATATGACACTATCTTCATTTGAACGGGCACTGTTTTTGGCTGAAAATGAGGAGGAGACAGCAGATGTGTGGTACAACTTGGGACACGTGGCTGTGGTATGAAAAAATATTAACCATCTTTCTGAATAAATACAATTTATAAAAAATGTAAAAAAATAACTAGAAAGGAGTAATTTCCCTTCTTGGAAATACAAAACCTGATAGTGTACAGGATAAAGTCCAGTACAGATGGAATGTTTATTTGCCCTTCAATGGGGAAGAAACAGCAAGAGAAAAAAAACATTGTACTTTACAGAATGTGGCTTTCTCCTGCTAAAAGATGCTCATTCCCCACTGTCTTTAACCATCCCATCTTCCTAGAATAATTGCAACATACACCAGGCCTTGAAGGCCTTGGCTGCAAAACAAAGCTAATCTGACAAAAGAAAAAAAAATAAAAAAAGTAATTCAATATATTTTTCTAGGAACTATTATTTGTTTTACATGGAGGATTAGACTGATTCCCTTGTCATAAAAATACACATTCAACACCAAGTAGCCAATACCAAAACACTAAGTAGGTCATAGTTGAGAAGGTATGTTCCTCTGTCTTAAAGGCAGCTATAGAAACATTGTGTAGTTGTGTGATAATCTTCATTAAATTTCTACACAAATTTTCTTGGAGTCCTGCTCATTTTTTGCAGATGTTCTTCAAGAAGTTGTGTTGGATTTCTCTTCAGCTACATGCCCAGAATAAGCTTGCTGAATAAAGTTTTTGATAGCTTTCTAACATGAGTTGTCTTCAGTTTCTGATAATTATTTGAGTCAGAAACACAACTGTTTGTCTTGTACTGCAGCTGGGATAAACACAGTAATGTATATTGCCTCAAAGATGGAAATTTGAACTGATGTGCCTTTATTTTTCAGCATTTGTCACTTTTGATGTTTAACCTGATGCTGTGTCAGTGTCAGTCTTAACACTACAGTAGTAGTAGTCAGCTGCTCATCTAAGAAGTGAATCTCCCTTAACTTAAATATGTGTAGAAACAGAGAGGCAAGGTGATTTTCTTTCTGGAGACATCTCAGTTTTTCTTACCCTGCTATAGACAGTAGCAGATAGCATAATCTTTAGATGACAATTTAATAATTTAAAAGTTAAATTAGATGAAGTGAATATCACTTGAAGCATGGAAGTTTATGCTGGAGAGAAATTATCCTGTCGATAGAAAGAGTAAGGAAAGAGTGAGAGGATCTGGGAAGAAAGCACATTTCTGATAAGCGTGTTTTTATTGTAAGTTGCATTCCATTGTAGTACTTATGGGTGAAAAGAGACTCCAAAAACTGAAACAGAGGCTTGTTGTTTCCAATCTTTTCACAAATGAAAACACAGTCTTACTTTTAGGGCATAGGAGACCTGAATCTGGCTTACCAGTGTTTCAAGCTAACATTAGTCAACAATAACGACTATGCAGAGGCTTACAACAACTTGGCTGTGCTGGAAATGCGGAAAGGTCACACCGAACAGGTCAGTGCAGAACCTCAGCCTAAGCAGAATGCTTCATTCAGGAATTTTGTGTTTAACAAGCATGTCATTTCTCTGAGGTGGAGGCATCATATGAATGTTTAACTTACTCTTACAGGCAGAAAACATGGATAACTATTATACATGTTTCAGTGTAAACTCTGTCTTGTCATGCCATCTCCCATTAAAATGCTTGTTCTTTGGCATATCCAAATGAATCATCAAAGACAAGCAAGGTTTCCAATAGCTTTGCAGTTGCTGAGACTTTTTTTTTTTAATTGATACTGAAAGCAAACTCCATGACACTGTAATCATCACTTAAAAGACAACTTTAACTGTAGAATACAGTCAAACATTTCATAACAGTCATTTTTTATAACAAACATTTTATACAGTCATGCATTTTATAAATGTAGATGGCATACTTTTGTTGGGTGGCAGAAAAGAGCAATCAGATTAGCTCTTGAAAGTTGGGGCTTTTATAGCAAGGAGATTGCATTAGAATTTCATCAGGAAGCAAAAGATTCTTGATAAATACTTGCATCAATAAGTTTGGTGGTTCATCTTACCTAATGTCAGTATACAAAATGTATTGTGCTTAGATGTATAATTGACATGCATGGTGGGATAAATGTAATCATTTTTATACACATGCAGGGGAAATAAATATGTGTTTTTTGATAGTTTTGGACAGAATTACTGTTGGCTTGTTTTAAACCTTAGGAGAAAAAACTAATTTGATGGCTTTATATATACATCATGGAGCTAAAATAAATTATAAATACCTTTTTTAAGAGCAAGTTCTCTTAGACAGAAGTTAACTTTATTCAGGCAACCTAGCAATTACCATGGAAACACTGAAATGAACCCAGCACTGGATGTTTCCAGTGACAAATAAACTTTGGGGTTAGTTTCAGTTTTGTAATCAATAAATTTGTAGACATTTAATTCCCTAGTGAAGCATACCCTCAGTTGTGGAAGTTGTGATTGCTTTTAACTAGCAGTGCAGAGCCTTTCCATTGGTATAGCTTCTTGTTTACTTTAGCTTTTAGCTTAAAATTTTCAGTTTTCTTCTTGTATTACACATATAATTAAAAATTGGGATAATCTTGGCTATAAAAGTATGCACAGAAGAATTTTAAAAGAGATGATATTTTGTGTATCTTGGATTTTATTTCACAACGTTCTTTCATAAGTACTATTGCATGTATTCAGATTTTTCAGATGTAGGAAGTTTTAATAAGTTCCTAGCTCAGTCTTGCCACAGTTTGCAGTTGCTTTTGTTTTTAAACATTTTGGAGTTTTTTCCCATTTAGTTCTTCATTTTTTTTTAGTAATATCTTTCACAAGTGGATCTTAATTCTGCATTGGATTTACAGCATGAAACTATACACTCTGATACTTAGTTTGTTTTACCTTTTCATGCCTCTATTTTGCTAGTGAGAAAAAAACCCTGATTTTAAAATGTTTGAGTGTGAATACTGTCATGTGATAAAAATTTATGTTTTCAGGGATGCTTAAGACAGAGCTGTCAAGTTCAAAAGATAAATACAATGGGGTGTTCTTTAAATACTTCGGGTTTTATTTAATTTACTGGTTATATTGTCCTCAGGGCTTAAAACTGAATTGCTTAATTGAGTATGTCCCAATAATTTTTTTCCTGACTCAACCAAAAGTCTTTATTCATTTCAATGTTATTTGACTCTGTTATGCCTACATTATTGATGTAACCTTTTTGAAAATGGCTTTTTTAGTAAAGAAAACATAGGATGATTTCTTCTAAGAATTATGAGTATTTCATTAGATTCTTGTTACTCTCCCTCCCAGATTTCACTACATTATTTTTTAATTTTTCTGTACAGGCAAGAGCTTTGCTGCAGACTGCTTCATCTTTAGCACCTCACATGTATGAGCCCCATTTTAATGTTGCCATACTCTCAGAGAAGGTAATGCTTTATCCTGTTCTTGTAATCTAAAAATTGAGCCTTGGTGAAGCAGGTGGTTTTTTACGGTTATTACTGAGAATTCCAGATAGATAAGGCATAAACTCAAGGAAAATGCTAAATTACATTTTCATTTTCATACCTAGAAGTGTGTCAAAATAGCCATTCCAATGTTTGCTTTTGGGAATAAATGAGGCCAGCTGGCTAAGAAGTAACTTTATAATTGTCCAGATGCCAGGAAGATTAACAATTCCATCTACAGTCTTTACAGTCATAAGCTTTTTCAGACTATGAAGTGTAATAATATCATATGATTTATTAGTAATGCTAGAAAGAATATCCTAGCAAAGAAATAGTATCTTACTGATGTCAAAAGGAAAATCTGTTACTCAGCTTTACAACCTCTGAATTCTTTTTGTTAATGATCTATTTCATCCAGAGTGTCTAAGACACTGTATTAACAGCGTCCAACATTCCTCTTAATAAGACAAACTTGTACAATTTTTTTCTTGCTTCTTCACAACAAAAGAATTGCTCCTTTGCTTGTGCCTACACCTTCATGATTCTGTTAGGGTTCTGTGTTGTGTGGGCAGCTCCACTCCTACAGATGCTGAAGAATATGCATCAAGAAGAGAGTAACCCATTAATTTGTAAGTGTATCCTCTCCATTGTGAAACACAAGAGGGTGTTGAATAATTGCATTTTTTTACTTACTGATTGAGGAGTACATCCTAGTCTGCAAATGTCTCGTTACATGGATTTTGCACAAAGAACTCTCACAGGTTATGGGAGAAGACTGACAGCCACATCAGCCGGGTGTTGGTGCAGTGGGGTGATGCAATCCTCACAGCCAGTGTAAGGCCATGGTTTACAAAATATGACTTGTCTGGCCAGGGCCTTGGCTTTTTCTCCTTCAGAGAATTCTTGCTGCGCTGAAGCTCTGTGTTGAATGATGCACAGGCAAAGAAGGCCTCCTGGCTGTCCATAGCTCCTCCCTTTCCATTCAGGAGTAATCACTTTGACGAGATGTGTTCCCAAATATTTGGGTTCTCTTTTGCTGAACCCGCTTTATGAGATGCTTTCCTTTTAATCCAAAAAATGATGGCTATTTAGGAAAAAATTAAGTTCTCTGAGTAGGGAACAGTTTCTTCTAAAAGCAACAGAGGATTACCGTTATTTCTCCAACACTGTTGTGCATCTCTGTGAGGAAGCAGGAAATCATAGAGCTGTTTTTTTTTTTACAGAGGCCTGATGGGTTGTGTTTTGCTTGTATATACAACAGCACTTCTATGAAATTTAAAAGCAAAACTTGTATTTTTTATTTCTCCTTACTTCAAGCACTGGGCATGGTGTGTACCTTGTCATTCTCCAAGAAGTTGGGTGAAATGGCGTATGTTAATGTTGATGTCTCAAAGAATCCTTCCCATTAAAATCACATTTCTGTCTTTATCATCCCTTGATGTAAGTGCAACATAATCCTGCGTCCAAATGTCTTTAGACTGACTGTTCACTCTTTGGACCAGCTGTGTTTAAAATTTGACAGCATCAGAAATGTACTGCACAGAGTGCAAAGAATACATGATGCAATCAATGCAGTGCTTGGATTTTCAAAATCAGTTTGTGCGTTTCTTACAGGTTGGAGACCTTCAGAGAAGTTACACAGCGGCTCAGAAGTCTGAAGAAGCATTTCCAGGCCATGTTGATACACAGCAGCTCATGAAACAGTTAAAAGAGCACTTTGCTATGCTCTGATGAGCAAATTTTTTTATTATGTAAGAAGTTAGCCAGAGCAAATGTCCCATATTCATTTTGAGAACACCAGCTCAAAGTAGATGAACTATACTTAATGCATTGCTGTGGCAAAGCTTGTGTTATTTTAAGTAGCAAGAAAAGATTGAGTTTCAATTACTTATCATCTTAAAAGATAACATTTATTCAAATGCAGCTAGAAGACTTTACAACTATGTATACAAAAGATTACAGAAAAGGGGGGTTTTTTTCTGACTCTTATGCAGAAAAAATTGGTTTAAAACTTTCCTGTGTGACAATCTGTGCAGAAACAGAGTAAAAATACTTCCTAACTGATTTTCAAGTTCGCTTTTGATAGTATACGTTCGTATTGAATGTTAGGTTTTAAAATTAAAATACCTTAAAGGAATTTTAAATACATATGTAAAGCAAAAGTTCTTATATTCCTTGCAGTGTGTGAGTTAAATAAATTCAGCTTGTATGGTTTGTCTCATTTGTTTATGTAAGTTCAATTACTTCCTTATTGCTGTGAAAACCTGGGTTGATAGTCTTAACATTTTGAGAGACTCCACAGAACTGGTTCAAAATCACATAAATGCATGTGTTCCTCTCTACCCAGGAGGGAGTTTATTCTCGATCTCATTGAGGGAGAAGGGTATTTAGAAGCTTGCAGAATTAAGAACTAGTAGTTGAGAACAAGGCATTGATGGGGTGATTACATGTGCTACCACATAAACACTGTTGCTACATAAATATCTGGATCAATCTAACTACAGGAAATACCTCTACTAACAACAAATAAAGACTTTCTGTCATACTTTGTGTTTTAGCTAAAAGGAATAAATTTACATGAATTCTGAACGTGACCTTTTTAAAAGACCTTTAAGAAATGTGGGATGTTAAGGCAATCTGAAATGGTGCATCCTGAAACAAACCTCTGAAATCTTTTCATGTTTTTTCGATATAGTAGGAGAATGTCTTAGCTTAAGGGACAACCCTAAACATGCTTATGAATCTTAAGTAATTTTTTTTAGTATTTGTTACTCCTCCACCCTCATCTTTTACTTTTAGCTGGTGAAGGTGGATGCTAAGGAGCTTAGAGAAGTGTGCCCACATAGCATTCTGTAGGTGGCAGAAACACTCATTAATTGCTGTCACATGGTGCAAATGCATTATTGGCTGAATAGATGCAGCGTCTTTTATGGAATTTTATTTTGTCCATTTTCATTTTATATTATTGGAAATTCATCACAAACTATTTAAAAGGGAATCTTAGTTACCAGTAATCCTTATTAGTAAAGATTTTACTTGCTGCCAAAATGCAAGAATTTAGAGGGAAGTTCCATCCTTTGATCTGCAGTATTTATGTCTTTCCACCTGTCATTACTAAACTTAGAAAGGTACCAGTAGAGAAAATTATCTTAGCAGTTTAAACACAACTGTTGAGAATTTTTCAATGTCATATTATTAACTCGAAGTAATTTTCAAGTTGCATAGTAAATAAGCCTATTTCTATATGAACTGGAACAGAAATGAGTAATGCAACTTCAGTTTTCAGTCCAGTGTGGCTGCTTAATAGTTCCTCATAGGCGTTTATAAGATGCCACTTACTGTTTCCACTGCTTAGGTTAATGATCTGAGAAACTCTTTTTCTTCTAGCAAACATTGCCCCTTACAACATGGATCTGACTTTATTATTCTTTTCTTATTGGGGAATGTATGAAGATTGAAAGGGAAAAGGAAGGTTAAGGAGTCCTTCACACAATATGCTTGTGCAAATCAGATATTAAAAAAGCTTCAACTCTGCCCCCGCCCCCCCCAAAAAATACAAAGTTCTAAACAAGGAGCCCCCTACTCTGCAGCATCTGCAAGCCATTCAAAATTTATCTTATGTGGTGTATTTTGATTGCCCCAAAAAGCAACAGCAATTTGCTTTGTTGATCTTTCGTGCCCCAAAGCGAGGGTCTGACAGTATGTTTTTCACAATTAGCACTGTACAAATGAAATTAAATGTGGTAATGAGTACAGCAGCACAACAGATGAATCAGCAGGCATCATGTTCATCCTGGAAGAATCTTTCGATTTCATTGTGTGTTCATTCGGTGTGAGCCGCAGCAAACAGAGAGTCGGCAGCCCCTGGGGCAAAGCGCCTTCGGTTAATTGAGGGCAGCAGCGTGCAGCACAATGCATCGGAGCCGTGCTCATCCCTACAGCAGGATCCTGTTGGAGTGCTGCGACTTTAGTATTGCAAGCAGCGTTTCTGTAACACAGAAGTCATTTTTCCTTTAACCTGTCACATGGCTCCATGTATGCTTCACCAGTATTTACAAAGCATCTTCAGAGTAGAGAATAGAATACAATTTTTAAGACCCACAATTTTTAAATCTACTGTGCTGATAATTCCACAACAAAGCTGCCTGGAAGGAAGCTCAAAGTAGGTGTCTGGGGAGTCTTGAAGTTTCTGTGTCCCTGCAGGACAGGCCTGTACAGTTTATGGCTGTTGCCATCAATTTTATCCTTCTTGACCATCCTTCTTGCTGGGGTTTTTCTAAAGGATGAATCCAATTAAAAGGTCATAATGTAGGTTATTAAATAAATAAAGGTTATTAAAGCAATTTGATTCTTTTGCTAGATGTTATAGCCATGAAACTGTGGTTGAAATGAGTCACAATTCACACTTAAGGGTTGTGGATGATTTTGGCTGCAAAAAGCAGCTTCTGAAGTTGTGCAAGACAGAGACAGTTTGCCATTAGGTGCCAGTTCAATCTGTGTATGACTGGACAATGATCCAATTTTGTTATTGCTGCTGCTGGTGGGTTTTTTCTTTGATTGCTTCCTGTCTTTGTAGGCTAGAGGGAGAGGTTTTTGGGTAATTCAGTCCTATCTCTGGTATGACATAAGTCAAGCTTTTAAAGCCAGGAGCTTCTTCTAATTAACTTATTTTGTACTTAAGTAGCAATTACCTGCTGGAGCAGCATCAAGTTTTGTGAAAGATTTTGTATTTAGCCACTCCCACTACTACCACATTTGTCTTCTTTCTGATGGATATTTTCAAGCTTATTCATGTTTTTCCAGGCTTAACCACCCTCAACCAGTGGGTACTCAGAGTGGGCCAGAGATTAGTACTGTACTGCTGTCCCACCGTCACAAAGAACAAGAGAGAGATGGTGAGTCTAGAATGCAAATTGCCCCTTTCTTTGCAAATGAAAACAAAATTGAGTTTCTCTTTGTGCCTTAGAAGATGAATAAATCAAAATTTAAGAGAATTTGATAATCAAGTAATTTACAGACTTGTGTCTCCAGTCACTCTCTGGTAACATTTGAATTCCTGTGCTGGTAAGACAATGTAACTAATTTCCCTGAATAGCAAAGTTTTTAGAGTTAATGAGGGCTCAGAAGCTGCAAATACTCAGAAGCATCTGTAAGCAGGTTAAATCTGGAAGACATGCCACGAAAGAAATTTTTGTTGCAAAATTAGCAAGTACACATAGCCTGAATTACACTGAGTAACTGAAGGAAGTGTACAAGTACTATATGTACTTTCGTTCTGTAAATTGCTTACAGCAATTGCTTAGTGCACAGCCTTCTTGTGTTTAGTTTACTAAAAGGTCATAAAGATTTAGCCGAAAAGATTTCCTGTTTAAATACTAAATTGAATAAAATATGTAAAAATAATCAAGTCAATGAGTTCATTGTAAAAAACTCTTCCCAACACATAGTGCATTATGTTAATTGTGTGTAGGAATATATCAGCCTATTAAAATTGTGGGGGCTTTCCCCCATTTCCTGCTTGCTTTTTGACAGGTATTTCCAGTGAAACCAATTATAGTGTGACAAAGATAAGTCTTGAAGCCATTAGAAATGAGACACAAGAAGAAACAGCAGGATGCAAACCTTGCCCAGCACTATGGAAAGGGCAAAGTCATTAAGAGCCAAGAAGTTTGGTTCCAGCAAGTAGACCACCCCACTAGTTTAATCTCATTTTCAGCTTATTCAGTTTACATAACCATAAGGTAATTGCCAAGATTCTACATTTTAGCTTTGGTATAATTTTATGCTACTGTCAGTTCCATATTTTTCTAAGTCTATATACCTTAATAATACCAGGCATCTTTAAAGCTATTACACGTTAACTAATTATCCTTTACAGCAATAAATTTAGATCATGCATCCATCAGAGCCTAGACTAATGGTACATGAGATACCACCCAAAACCCAATTTAAAAGCAGCCCTGGACTCTTTTTATTCCTGGAAATTGCAATAAACAAACAGTTTATGGTTCAGATAAAACCACAGTGTTGTAAAGTATATGGTCACTGACTCCTTTTTGAATTGGTAGAACAAAACCAAATACACATATCTGTCCTAGTTTTCAAGGATGTAATTGTTAGTTCTCCCAGAGATACTGATGGGAGAGGCCCAGTAAAAAAAAAAACTTTGAAAGCCCCTGACTTCTGCCTGCAGTCCTGCAATGTCTGATGGATAGGCTTAACATGCTGGTATTATTAAGCATTCATTTGTTAAGGTAGCTACTTGAATGAATGTAAGATTTGAAATTCAATATAAATCCTGGGAAGGTAGGCTAATAAGCAGACAACCACATTTATCAAAATCTTGGCAGTATAGACATGGCTGTCACTATTGCATATGTGGAAGACATCCACAAATAGCCTGTGTCTTTAAGTCAGGGAATTACTGTAGACAGTGTAGAAAATAATTCTCCAAGAGTACCTTAGATGCCAGTCTAACAGGACACTTGGAAGGGTGGGTGGAATGGGACATCCTGTTTTGCAGGGGTATATGTATATTAGCAAAAAATAATGAACATAGTAGTAAATAAAATGTGGCTACTTATAAATGACTGACATTCTTTACACTTTTCAGCCACACTTCTGATGGTCTTTATAATCTTTATTACCCAATGTGTATGTATTTATCAAACATTAACTTTTAAGCAAGTACAAGCAAAGTTTACAGATTTTTGAACCACTGGCATTATGTGTCAAGTCTCATACAGTCTACCAGAATACATCATCACCTTAAGGGAAAAAGTTAGACATACTCAGCCATCTCAGAAAGTGACTCTAATTAAACTGAGGCTTCAGCTGTTCCAATGCCTTTAAAATTAAAAAAAACACCACCACCAGAGTAGACACCTTTCCTGTTAGATCAAAACTTAAAATTCTTAGGAAAAAAACCTAAGTAATGACAGATATTTGATTCTGAAGGGAAAAGAGAGTTGTTTCTTGGGGTAGCCTATGGTTCATGTCACATCACCTCCTGTAACTTCGTATTATGTTATCTTGGTGAGCACACTACTGTGCTGCAACATAAGCCGACGACATGTTGTAAACAAAATCCCTTCAGGCTAAATATCTGTTATTTCTGGGAAAACAAGGTTATTCAGGCACAAATCTCTTGAATGAGAGAGTAAGAGATAGCTGGAAAAGTGTTACTTGAATTGGAAACAATATTTTCATGTAATACTAAAAGGCACCTTTGAGTCTGTTGGAGTTTATCCCATAGCAACATGGCCAACTTTGTCAAGATTAGGTTCTGTTGCAGCTCAATATCATTTATAACAATGTGCAAACAGACAAACTTTACCCATACAGGTCTGTTCAAGCACCCTGAGGAAAAACAAACCCTCTTGTTACATGGGATTCTAAGATGTACATACTATAAATAAATTCTCCTTTCTCCTCTGGAAATCCCACTTTAATTCAGGTTCAGAGCAGCACAGCAGGTATTTTGACAGGCTTCAAATAGTTTGTGGTGTACCACAAATCTATTTGTCTTAAATGGATCCACAGAGTGCCATGCTCCTGGCAGCAGTGCCATGCTTGTTTTTGTGACCATGGATATTTGAAAGTCAGTGCTAGCTATGGTCATAACATTTTTCTGCCCCTTCAGGAGTTCCTATCACCAGATATGGTGAGTGTAACACGTCTGTTTTAACAATAGCAAAGGAGCTTAATACAAGAAAGATGAGGGCTTCTTTTATGCACTTTTCTCCATGCATATCCATAGCAGGTGTCAGAAATGTGTTTCCCATATAGTAGAACACTTTTCTTTCATCAATCCTATTTCAGGAGTTTGTACCCAATGTTTTCATCTCTACTTAGACAACAAAACTTCTTACAGCAGAGAAACCATAGATACAATAGCCCCTCATAGCTGCTGCGAAGTAGGAGCACTCTCAGGCTGAGTTCATCTCACCGGGCAAGGAGAAGTCAACCACCCTGTGGTGTTCCCAGATGCAGTCAGATCTGCTCTCTTACATGGATGGGCTTCAAGGCAGATTTTGATTAAGCCTGAAGTAGCTAAAGGTACACATGATAAAAACCTCAACAGACAGTCCAGGACCTTGTTTTAAGGCTTGTCTTACCCTTGAAATAAAGTTGTTAAGAAGATGTGGGTGGCTGAGGCTTTGCATATCTCCCAAAGGCTTGGAGGCTGCTACTTCCCTTGGCTGGCACACTGCTGCCACTGAGGATAGGAAGGAGCTGTCCCCCTCTCCTGGGAGTTACCGCCCAGCTGTGTGGCTGCATCAGGGTGACACGTGACAGACAGCTAATGTAAGAAATTCCTTCAGTTTCTGGAGTAATACTTAAAATTTTGAGTTTTCTTAAAAAATGACCTGAAAATGGGAATCATTCTGGTCTCTGTGACATCCATCCTTGGACCAGAGTTGATCTGAGATGCCAAGTAACCTGGGAATTGCTAATGAATGATAAGTGTGGTTTCTCCTCTTTTCTCAGATATTATGACCTAGTTTCATTTTTTCTTTCAGGATCTGTTCATCCTGCCGTGCTGCACTTGCATTCCCTATGACTTCATATTCTGTTTTCAGGCAGTTTGGTCTGTATGACCCCAAAATATTCTTTTCCTCTTCCAGCTATTGAATGCGTAAGCCTGGCTTTTCCCAAAGCCCAACTCCTCAGAAAGGCTTTATCTCCATCCACTCCAGCTGTCACTGTGCCAGGGCCAGCTTTGCAACATAAGTAGCAATAACTCTGGAAGTTGTTCAGATTTGCGATTTACTTGAAGAGAAATGAGAACAGTCTATTTTGTCTGAGCTTGTCATCTGGACCAGCCGGCTTTGGGTTTGTCCTGTGGATACATTTGGAAAGCAAATTAAATTTCATTTAATTGATCATGCTGACCAACAGGAATTTCATCCTTTTTCAGCCTGATAACCTGTATTTAATCTGATGTCCTTTTCCTGTGTTCTGGAGGTTAAGAGGGCCACAGCTGTAGTCATGAGCAGTATTTACTTTATCTGTCTCAACTGCCTTCTGTTCTAACACACTGCAAACTCCAGAGCACTGAAAACGTCTGCAGTTTCTAAAATGCACGGTGAGGATAGAGATTGCTAGAGTAATCTTCGCCGAGTTCACAGCAGCCCTGTCAAATCACCCCTGCTAAGCATGAGACATGGTATCTGGACACCTTCCAGCCCCATCTCCTCCTGACTGCAGCAGAGCAGCTGCCCAGCCAGGGAGTGCCCACAACCCGCACCAGCAGTGGCACTGCGCTTCAGCGTGGGCATCAGATGTACAGCCATGGGGCAATATTTTCCACAGGGCATACTGGTATGTATGACTTACACAGGGTTTCCCAGGCTTCTTCCATATCTGGTGAGGCCACAGCATCCTTCCTGCTTTCTGTTTGACAGCTCTCATGTCTCCTTACGTTGTGGCATATTGTTTTATCCTTTTTGTCACCCTCCTCCCTAGTGCTGGACTGCCCAAAAGGAGCAGGAGCTAAAACATTGGTTCAGGGTGGGGTTAAGCCCAGTAATCTTTGAACAGGCTAATGGGATGTGAAACAGGGCTTGTGTCAGCTAAGTGATACAATCACAGCCACTGAGCTGCCAGGGAAGGAATGTTCATCCAAACTGCCTGATGCTTCTCAAGAAGCAACACAAATATTACTGAGCGTCAGTGAGGATTCCTGAACCTCAAAGAGCTGCGTGAGGCTCCCCTAACAAGTTTTAGTCACATTTAATAAAAAAATATCAGGGAGTAATCACATGTTGGGGTCACAAAATTTGGTCTAGTCATTAGAATAGAGACCTGGAAAGGGAAGGACAGACATCCAAGGCCCAGCAAGCAATCCCAGTTTCAGCACATTGTGCTTTTTTGTGCCTCCATTTCCATACCTGTAAAATAAGGCTAATGGAATTGTTGCTGCTATTGTAATTATTATAAATGAATGCATTTTCTGTCAGCTGACCCCATTTTTCAGTGCTTGCACCCAGTGACCACCGAGTTTTTCCCATGAATAGTCTTCCCTAAACAATGGTGAGAGGCAGTGTGCAAGGGGGTGACAGGACAGAATTCTTAAAAGATTTTGTGTTTGATTTCCCTCAGTAAAACTCACAAGCACAGAGAATAAAATCTGTTCATGAAGCTGGAGTGCTGCAGGCACACTGGGCTCACAGAGCTTCTCCTCCTCTTGGACAAAGGCAACATCTTCCCTCGCCTGCCATCACCTCCCATAAATGTCAGGAAAGTTCACTTGCAGCAGCTTTTGGAAATGCAAAGTTAATGTGCTCTTGAGGAAGGAAATGAGGCCATTTATTTGTCTAATAAGATAATGCTAACACCACAAATGGCAAGTCAGGCTTCAGAAAATAGCATTTCTTTTTGAATCATGCAGGAGGTCCTCTTCATTTTATTCACAGGGCCTGAATCAACAGCTGCTCAGAAAAAGATATTTAACGAGAGCAAACACAAAGAAGGTTGTTCACCCTGGGCTCCAGATACAAATAGAGAAGAAAGAAGAAAATGTCAAATCTGCATAAACCCTGTATGGTTTCCTGCTGTGTATAAAAATACCTCTTTTGAATACCATTTTGTAATTCCAAAAAGTTGAGGTAACCTTTTCTTATTTTCAGCAAATATTTCCCTTCTAATCCTAATGTCATGTTTCACTTGCTCAAATTACAAGCAAATCCCAAACCCATACCTCATCCTGTTGTTCAGATGTTACATCCATTCTATTTATTTTAAAAAAAAAAAGTTTTCTTTCCATATCTTTATTACAAAATACAGAATATATAATCTATCCTTCACTCTGAAAATGTGTAGCTCAGGATGGCAAAATAATTGCTGGTGGAGTCAAAACTTCTAAGAAGCGATTATAAACTATGAGTCCTGATAAAGTAAATAAGATTGTCGCTAGAAAATGAGAAACAAATACAGGAAAAGAGCATATTGCCCCAGAGGCAAAATGTGTTCCCTGGGTAACTTCTGTTTCATAGGGATACAAGACATTGTAAAGAAACAAAATGGTTTTGTGTCAAATAAATTATTCATATGGCCATTACTTGGCAAAGATTTCTCTTCATGCTCCTCCACATACATACATAGATAAGAGCTGGCTGTTCACCATTTTATGAAGAATATCACAATATTCATTAAATCTTCAGAGAACTTTGGCTGGAGCTCAGAGAGATAGAGTATATCACCTCTGGAAGGAAAGGTAAGTAACCTGAGGGGGCTACAAGGTTATTGTGAGGTTATTGGTGAGAAAATTGGAAGGGCCAAAGCCAAACAGAAACTTTATTTGGCCACTTTTGTTAAAGGAAAAAAAAAGTTTTCCAAATACATTGGCAGCAAAAAAATGACCAAGAGGCTTCTCTATTCTTTGCTGAATGCAGGGGATAGCATATTATCAGGGGATGAGGAAAACACTGAGGTACTGAATGCCTTCTTTGCCTCAGTCTTCAATACAAGCCCAGTTGTCCTCAGGATACCCTGGGGGAAGCTAGTGATGGGGAGCTGGGGGAAGCTGCCATAATCCCAGAGGAATTGGTTAGTGAACTGCTATGCTAATTAGACACTCACAAGTCTATAGGCCCAGACAGGATGCAACCTAGAGGAATGAGGGAGCTGGCAAAAGAGCTTTCCAAGCCACTTTCAATCATTTACTGTCAGTCCTGGTGAAAAAAAAGAAAACAACTGTGGGAAGCCCCAGCTGACTGGAAGTCGGCAAATGTGATGCCCATCTGTAAGAAGGGTGGAAGGAGGATCTGGGGAACTACAGGCCTGTCAGCCTCAGTGCCAGGGAAGGTTCTGGAGCAGATCATCTTGAGTGCCATCACAAAGGCACGTGCAGAACAATCAAGGGATCAGGTCCAGCCAATAGGGATCTGTGAAAGAAAGCTCCTGCTTGACCAAACTGATCTGTGACAGGATGACCCACTGAGCAGATGAGGGAAAGGCTGTGGATGTTGTTTACCAGGACTTCAGTAAAGCCACTGTTTCCCACAGAAGATCTAGTGCACCCTCAGTCAGTTTGCAGATGACACCAAGGTGGAAAGGAGTGTTCACCTGCTGGAGGATAGGAAGGCTCTGCAGAGGGATGTGTAGAGGCTGGATTGATGGGCTGAGGACAACAGGGGAGATTCAATAAGGCAAAGTGCCAGGCTCTGCTCTTGGGTCACAACAACCCCATGCAGCACTACAGGCTGGGGGAAGAGTTGCTTGAGAGCTGTTCAACAGAAAGGGCCTTGGGGTTCCTGGTTAAGAGCAGCTGAACATGAGCCATTGTGTGCCCAGGTGGGCAAGAAAGCCAATGACATCACGACCTGTATCAGCAATAGTGTGGCCAGCAGGGCAGTGATTGTCCCCCTGTGTTTGGCACTGGTGGGTCTGCATGAGGACTACTGTGTTCAGTTCAGGGTCTCGCACAGCAGGACAATGAGGTGCTGGAGGGTGTGCCCAGAGAAGGGCACTGGAGCTGGTGAAGGGTGTAGAAAATATTTTATGAGGAGTGGCTCAGTTCCTTATGGTGGTGTTTAGTCTGGAGAAAAGGAGGCTCTGGGGAGACCTTATTGCTTTCTATAACTATCTGAAAGAAGGTTGTAGTGAGTTGGGGGATAGTCTCCTCTGTCATGTTTCAAGTGATATAACAAGAGGAAATGGTTTTAAGTTGTGCCAGAGGAGGTTCAGATTAGATATTAAAAAAAAATTGTCACTGAAATTGTTTAAGCATTGGAATATGTTGCCCAGGGAGGTGGTGGGGTCACCATCTCTGAAGTGCTCAAGAGGCCTCTGGGTGTGGCATTTAGGTATGTGGTTTAGGAGAGATTATCATGGCGCTGGGTTGATGGTTGGACTCAATGATCTTGAAGGTATCTTCCAGCCTTGATGATTCTGTGACGCATACAATCCATTTTATGGGCAGGTTTTGCAGCATATGTAACCCTGAAGTCAATGCAATGTTGCAGAACAAGAGCTGACAAAAAATTTCCTGTGAAAAGGAGGGTGCTTTGAGGAAGGGAACTGTTTATTTAGTGTGGCTAAAACTTACAGTCAGAAAATGGAAAATCCCTTGTGAGAACTGGAGTTCATCCATCAGCAGCTGGAGTCCTGACAGCTTTTCTACTGCTGTATGAACAGTAAATCACCTGTTGTTGCCATCTGGATCTCAGTTCCTGGAGGAAGCCTGCTGGTCCCAGGAGAAGGTGGGCATTCATCATGATCACAATTTTCTCCCTGACACTCCCTGGGCCACTCACAGACCAATGCTGGAGACAACTTCCATGCATCTCCTACCAAATACAGTGAGAGCAGACCTCTAGAATAGCTTAAATAGCAGCAACATGAGAAGGAAGCAACATAATTTGACAGGGAGATTTGAAATAGAACAGGTTCTTCCTACCTGCCTCTTTATCAAGAAAGCCCACCACTTTCTGGGGAAGTGTTTTAAATGCAGAAATTCATTGCCTCCTTGAAACGTGATCTGATAATAAACACAATTTTGGGAGAAGAAAGAAAGGCACACATTTAAAGTGCAGAACCAAAAATAGCATTCTCTGCCTTCAGGATCTCACTGCTGCTCCCTGTGCGATGCAGCGAGCAGATGCAGAAGGTACCAACCACAGAATCCCGTCATCTGGGCAAGGACAATGATGTAAAGAAAGGTTGAGATGTGTTTTCTCACAGAAGGATGGCCACTGCCCAATAAGGAACACAGACATAGGATAGCAGAGGGACAGTGCAACTTGAATCAACTGCCCATGAGAAATAAAATAAGGCAGAGAGCTGGGAAAAGAATATATTTGCCATTTGCAAACCCAAGCAGTGCAGGGGAAAGGAGGGCAAGTCACATTCTCCTGCATTCACGGGGCTCATATTATCTACTCATTACGCTTCCCAAAATACTGCTTCCCACAGCACTCTGCAATGCAGTCTACTAAAGTGGAAGTAATCTGGGCTGCACAGTTGACTTCAGCTCTCAGAGAACACTTGGTTGTGTTATGTGTAACACTCATGTTATTGTCAGTGTGCCAGTAAATGTCATTGCTTTTTCTGGGAATATACCATGTCAGAAAATCATTCGGGGTAGGATTTTAATTTTCCATCGGATTCAGCAGCAGCTGAATGCTTTCCTTGATGCATGTCAGCAGATCAGACAAGTAGCCCATCCTTCTGTTTCCCATCAGCACGTGGCATAACAGCTTCCAGTCTCAGCAGTTGCAGCTCCCCCATCCATGAGTTAAATAAGCATTTGTGTTATGACCTTTTTTTGTCCCTGCTGTGCAGCACTGTCATTTTCAGGTTTCAACAACAGTGACAGGAGTCCTCAGCATCCTGTCACAGCATTGCACCATGAAATGTCCTTTTGCAACTCCAAATTTCAGGATAATGAGTTCAACAGGCCATTCCCATGGAGTTAGAGGTGGTGGGTTGGTACCCCACTGACTGAAGACCAGATCTGAAGACCCCACTGGACCAGACTCCAATCAAATCCAGGACAGACAGATACATGGTCCTAGCTCCAGAAGCTAAACCTTGGAAAACTAACCCAGATGCCTACCTACCTCACCTGTTGGAATGTCCTCTGGGGAAGATTTCCTGGTATTACATAATTTTTAAGCATTTCACAAGTCAAAGTCTCAGCTCTTTGCTCATAAAACCAACCTAGCATAGTTCCTTCACCTACATGGAGTTGTGAAATTAATAATAAATGGATTTGAGTTCATTATCTGAGAAGAGCTATAGAAGTGTGACTTATTTTTAATAATGCATAAGTAATAATTTATTTAACATTTCTCTGTATTCCTCATCAGGTTCCTGAACTTGACTGCACTTTCCTGCTCTGTCTGCAAGTTCTCTCATGAAACCTGACAATAAGCTTCAAACTTTTTTGTTGATTTTTTTTTTAGGGTAATGAGATACTGTGTCACAGTCATTAAATGCCACAGTCATTGTGGCACCTGTTCCATTAAAAAATAGGATATCAAGTTTACATGGAACAGGATATGACAAGAAATTAAAAGAATCAAACAACTACTTCGTAAACACAATTTGTTCAATCCAGTAACTAGAATTAGTCTTATTTCTCCCCAGTGAGTTTATGCTCTGATGTGGCACCTTTGTTTCAAGGCTATGGAGTCCGGATGGAGAAAAATAGACAATTCAAACACTGAATGCTGTGTTCTATTCTCTCTGCAGAATCAACCTGTGTTTCAAAATGACACAAAAATACAGTAAATGTTTATTTAGATACCATTTGACTATACAAAAGGAAAATATTTTTCCAAGAGAAAAGAAAAAAATAACAGTGTGTCCTCTGTACAATCTGCATTGCAGGGATACATGTCTGAAGTGAAGCAGGCAAATATTCAGAGGCTGAGGCTGGTGCAAGCTGGTGGGCTTTGCCAAGTCAAGCACAGAAAGTCCTGAGTCAGCCTCGCCTCCAAAATCAAGCAACTGTAAATAGAAAGCTGTCTGGATCTATGATATTCTGGGTAATCTGAAGATTTCTGTCTTCTGTAACAGCAAGAAACATCCTGTAGATCTGGTTTCAAATGAAATCTGAGCTTGTTCTCTCATTGATGGCAAGTGGCAGCCCCTGGGGAATGCCAAGATACCACTGGGTTTGAGGCAACTATGGCTTGCTGTTCCTAACACAAGCATAGGAGAGACTGGTGGCCATCTAAGCTTTAAATCCAGGTGAGAAGAAGCATGGGTGGCATTTCTTGGTTTAGCCTTCCTTGGGTTTAGCCTTCCTCAAGAAGGTGCACTCACTGGGGGTGTTTGTATTTCTATGACTTTTGCTTGGCAGCACCCACAATAACTAAGAGGCAGCTGCTTTTAAGAGAAGCAGTGCCAGAGTCCAAGAAGCAACTAAAAGAGTTTTCTCTTACTGGGAGACACGTATTCAAACTGCTGTTTGCAGACAGGTATCTCACTATCCTCTGACAAAGACTTTGAAGCAGAAAGACACATTACCTGGGCTTCAGCCTCCCCATTAATGCTCTGGTTAAACAGGGAAAAGGAACAAGGAGAGGTGGACAGAGGAGCACAGCCAAACTTCATGGGATTACTCAAGTTTGTGTGAGAAGCTCTTCAAAGAAATCACATATTGAATTTGATGTAATAATGTGACAGAAGCTGTTAAGAAAATGATTGTGTTACAAATACACTGTGTGAAAGGATGATTTTCGAAAATACTCTAAGCAAGGCTTTGAAGCTTATAAATTGTTTAGAACACAACTGCAGCGCTGGAAATAAAAAAAGCAAACCACTGACTGGAGCACTGAAGGTTGCACTGGAACTCATTGGAAAGTAATTTTTATTTATTTACTACTAGGAGCAAAGCAATGGACAGTGCTCTGTGCAGCTTTTGACTGGGGAGGGATTTTTCTTCTGCTGGACTCAAAGAAGGCATCATTTCTATCATTAAACCTCCATTTAGATGTATAGACTTGCTGCTTCTGCCTTTTATCCTCTCCCCTAAAAGGGCTGCAACCACCTTTCTCTGTTTCTATGTTCTCCTTTGCCTTTATCCATAACAGGAACATCTTAAACAGCTCAGGAAGCACCATGCTGTGTTACTCAAAGGGTATAGCCTTTCACACCTGGCTCCTAAAGCAAATAATAATAGTGATAATTTAAAAAATAATTTTAAAAAAAGGAAAAAGAAAGAGAGAGAAACAGCCTAGGGGGAAAAAAAAGAAAATAGCAGCTGTTGCCTTAAGAGTGCTTTTCTTCCATGTGAGTGTAATCAGAGCTGCAAAGCTGCAAAGCTGCGTTCCCTGGCAGTCTCCAGACACTGGTAACTAAACCCAGGCGTATAACCCTGCCCTTGGTTCTGCCAGGGACGGCAGAGGACTAACCAAGGGTCAAAAGTTTATGAGAGTCCGTGGCTGTGCTGACACGTGGAGGGGAGCATGTTCCACAGCACACACGGCGCTACACGCGCTTGAAAGGTCACTGAGCCGCCAGGCTGAGCCCAGCCCGGCGGGAAAGAGGCGGGGTGGGAGCGGCAGCGGGAAGGGAGAGCGGGGGACCAGATGGGGCTTCTGCGGGAAAGGGGCTGGTGGGAGACGGGAAGACACGGAGGTGGGAAACGGAGAGAGGCGGTAATGGCAGAGGAGCATCACGGGCTGGGCTGACAATACACTGGCCTCACACAGGCAGATGTTACGCTTGGCAGGACCGAGCAGGAGACTTAGGTCTCCTTAGGTCACCCAAGACTGCAAGAAGGTCAGTAGCACAGAGATTATCCTACTAACAATATTTCTTAGGTAAATGCTTCCTGTCGGCAATCATTTTGGAGAGGAATAGAGTAGGATGCAGGGAAGCAAGCTGCACAGCAGCTGCTGTACCATGAGAAGGGAATCACTGTTCTTTGCTGCTTTTGAGTCCAGAGAGAAACACCCCACGCCAAAGAGAGTACCTGTTTAAACGCTAAGACAAAACCAGGCAGCTGGGCCTCGGCTGTATGCAGCAACCCACAGGCTGTGACCTCCAGGAGCATCTCCAGCTGTGCCAGACACTCTCTTCACACTTGACACCACTGATTGCAATGGTGAGATGAAGACAAGATGCATTTGGGAAGGCATCCCCCTTTCCTGTAAGGAGACAATACAGAAATGCCCAGTTTTATCCTACCCTTGGTGTTTATACTTTCTTACCTCCAAGCAAATGCAGTGCAAGCTGGGGGTACCAGCCCATGACACTGACATCATCCTTTCTTTGTGCTTTAAGTCTTCAGTATAAGTATATTGCAGAAATATCAAAGTCTTCACTATGTTGAAATGAATTTCAGTCTCATCTTTGGCTTCATTTCCTGTGGTATTAAATAAATCTTCATACTAATACCAGAGGAGCAGTGGAAGGCAGAATCTGCATTATCTGTATCCAAGAGAAGAAAAGGAAGATTAGTTATCAGCCTGATTGATCTCAGTGTTATTGTCTCACAGCTAGCAGGCTCCATCAGCACATAATTGCCTTCAATATGGACGAGTCCTTGACTCAGCTGAGACTGGTACTCCATGTGCTAGGTATGGACTGTCTGTGAGGCAGTCCTTGTCCCCATGAGTCATCTAAGTGGATAAAACTGTACAGAAAGGCAGGGAACAAGCAGATCCCTGAGCACCAGTACTAGACAGACCTTATTTTCCAAGGATATTTTTTTATAATGTGACTGGGTTTTTTTCACCTTCTATAAGTTGACCTTGTAGACAAAAGTACATTCTATAAAGCTATTAGAAAAAAAATCCCTTTAAAAAGGTTGACAGCTTACTGCACAGACAGTAAAAGTAGTCTTTGCAGAGCAGGACAGAACAGCAGGCAGAGTTCAGATCACTAAATTTGAAGGAAAAATGAAGGGAAAAAAAAGACAAAACACAAACACCAAATCCCCTTCAGCTCTGAAGGAAATTATCACTCACTGAAAACTGATCTTCTAATCTAACTGATTACTTTGTACAAGTCCAGGAGAGTAATTCTGGAGTTGCTGAAAGTGCAGTAAATACAATACAGGCTAGACAAAAGCACTGGATGTTGGTGATAACTACTTTCACTCTTAGTCATTTCTATGGGCTTCCTTTGCTGAAATGATGTAGGCTTCATCCAGTAAAAGAACCACTTCCATGAAAATTTGTAATTTAAATTTTTTATAAATATATCATATTTACAAAAATAAAAAAAAACTGTTATAAATGCTTGATACTAGACTCTCCAGCATTTAGTAGCAAACACCAATCTCTTATGTACCACAGTCTAATGCTTGTAAATGTGTTATCCCTAGTTATCACTTTTAGGTGCTAGATATTTCAGTTTTAGGACCACATGGGGTATTTAAATGATTGAGTACCACAGTGAGGACCACTGTACAAATGCTTGTGATCAGATCAGGGATCTCAATGAAAAAAGAGAGAAAGAAAGGTCTTTGGCTTAATTACAGCAGCACTAAGCAGACCTGCAGTGTTGGGGCTGGAGTGCAAGGACAGGCTTTAGCACCCACCAGCAATGCTGCACAGTGTCTCCAAGGGCAAACACAGCTGGGTGGGATTAGTGGTGAAACCCCCTGAGCCAGGGACCTGTGTCCCACCCACACAGCTGGAGAAGCCCACTGGGATCTCCCCTGCTTGCAGCATTGACAGTGATACCTAGGGTAAAATATGAGATAAACCACAATGAGTGCATGGTAAACCTTTCTGGCCATTATTACATATCTAAACCCAAAGAATATCTGCTTTCTGACATTCTTACACCAGGTAGGTCCCTTCCTTTTTGTGTGACCATTTTGAGGTTTTTGAATGACTAAGACAATTGAATATCACTTTCTCTACGTTGTAATGACATGGGGTGCAGCCTGTAGTTCACAGATCCCATGAATTGAAATCTTGGTGATCTCCTGTATACCTCAATTTCTCTGCCTGTGAAACAGAGCTGAATATAGTTGTGTCCATTTCGAAATTTAATGCCTTTAAATTGAAAGTACTTGGAGATTTTTCAAGCAAGCCTTACAAGTATGAAATTTTTGAAAATTCAAATTTAAAAAAAAAGTAAAATAAAATAAAGTAAAATAAACCAAATCCTCGACTTCCTTTTGTCAGCATGTCAAGTTTAATCATGAAGCATCAGCAGCATTTTACCATACTTACATAACAATGTGTTTATTAATTTATCCAGCAGGCTAACTCATGTTCCCACTGAAGAATACATAATCCTTAGCTATTATTTAGAACCTTTCATCCACAGATGTCAAAATACGTTACAAATGCTGCACTGCCTTTTGTCAATGCATAACTTTTATTAACATCAGTGGGAAAAGGATTAAGCCAAATACATTTCCTTGAAATAAATATTTATTAAGAAATTACCTTGTTTGTTCCACCTCACTGTCTTTCAAACGTGAGTGTCATCACAGAATTCACTGTTTACCCTTGGGCAGTGACTCATCCCTGCTCCGAAGGAGCTCTCAGAGGCCAGCAGTCATCTCTGTGAGAGCACAGGGAGCACTGGAGGAGTGACTGTATCCTGCTGCCCATCTCCACTGACCGCAGCCTGCACAGCAAACAAAAGCGCAGACGTAAATTAATCACACAATTGCATTAGTGCCCTCTGAACCAGCACACTCAGCTAGTCCTCCAGTGAACTCTGCTGTACTGAAAAGACCTTCAGCTGGATTATGCTTAAGCAAAAGCATTAACATGAACTGCAAAGCAGCACCCTGTTCCCTCCCACATGGACTCTCTGTAACCTGACATTGCTGCAGAGCCTCTGCTGTGATGGCAGCGCCTGTGAGTGCTGCCACATGAAATAGTTTGGGTCCATACACCTTCTTTTAGATCCGTATCTGAGAGCCAACAGGCAGCCCACTGGCTGAGAGGACAGGTCAGTGGTGAGAAGCTAACCTAGCAGCATGAATCCCCTCCCCCAGAGCATCATTGCTCTGCAATCACTTGGTGCTGCTATTTCTGCCCAGCAGGTGAAAATACACCTTGCAGCCTCATGTAGCCCTGAGGATTATTCTCTTGCCCTGCCTTGGTGTCAGGATGAGGGCAGCTAGCCCTTAGGTACTCTGTTGGGAATGCCCACAGGGTATTTTTGCTGCTATCTTCTGCATCCTCTGGATGCAAGACCAGACTGACTTTACATAGATGGGCTCTGCTGAGGTGCACTGGGACTCTGAAACACCTGCCAACAAGATTCCTGCTAGACAGCAGGCTGAGGAGGAGAATCCTCCAAGGCAATGTTGAGAAGGGGTAACAGAAATATAGTTTTCACCCCTGAAAGGCATTTCAATGCAAGCCCAGTATTCAGAGCTCAGCACCCACTTTGGACTTTAACATCTGAGTCACCCTTTTCAGAACAGGCAGTGGACTTGTTCTTTTAAACACAGAAAATACTAAAATTGTTGTTACAATCTCTAGAAAATGTGGATGATCCCTCCCCATTCTTCACTCGGCAGTACTGCTACTGGTTTGAAATTCAATCAATCTAAATTTTATCTTGCCCTCAGGACAGCAGTTATCTGTACTAGCTCTGCTAGGCAGGGGATGCATGGTTCATGGGGATTAAACTGAAGAGATTCTGATTTCTAATCCAAGTGCAGAAGTGAGATAAGCATGGACATGTACAGCCATGTACCAATGAAGTTATTTTAGGCATGGGCAGTAGCTGAACATCAAAAACCTCAGTAGCAAGAGCTTAGGGGCTTGTGATTTTTGAGCATGCAGAACACAGGCAATGGTTATGGGGGTCTATAACTTGAATGCTCCTGTCACTGTGAGAATATGGGCTGGGTCACTGGGCTGCAGCTCAGTAATGCAGTCTTGAAGAGCTCAGCTCAGGAGTGAAGCACGGGGTTGTCTTTTTGAGCCATACTGAATCACAGAAGTTGCTGTGTAGACTTAGCAAAAATTCTGTGCAATGATACATTTTTTGCAACATCTCTGTTGTGAAGGGAAGACTGATCTCTGAAATCCTCATGTCACAAGGGTGTCTGGTGTCAGCCACTTTCTTTGCTCTGCAGATTTTGAAGGTGCAATATAAAAAGTGCAACACAAGTCACAGTCTGTTAGTCAAATGCTTTTGATCCCTATTTAAACACAGTTTCAGCCTAAATCAACGTTGACCTACAAAAGGTGGTTTATTTCATCACCAGGTTTATCTTTTTATTAATAGATAAACTGACAACTGAGGCAAGTAAATATAAATCCAGTGGGACCAACACACTTCATTTTACTCATGATATTCTGTGTTGCCTTTGAAAGATTTTAAAGCAGTCTAACTGGGCCTCTGAAGCTTGCCAGCTCTTATTAACCTTGATCAGCAGGCAGGCAGGCAGAACTAAGAGGCCCTCATGATTCAACGTGGCAGAATCTGACCTCTGTGTTTGCCTCCTGTGCAAATTCATGCAGAACAAATTAATGCTTGAATGCTGCATCTCCACCAGAGACATGGAATTCCAAACACAGCCAATTCTCCCTGGGACGTTCCCAGGGCCCAAAGCCCAGAGTAGGACTGTGCAAGCCAAAAATGCAAACCCCGCCTGGGCCAGGCACCCTGGGTCTGCAAGAAACTTGTGGTCAATGGGCACGGATTGATTTCACCAGGAAAGCCTGTATGGATCTCGAAGCAAGAGGAATTTCTTGTGATGCCCACAGCGCTGTGGATGAGAAGCTGTTACCCCCCCAGGCTAGAATGGGTGTTTGGCTGTCGCTACAAGACAGCAGAGATGGGCACACGTGGTGTACCAGAGGCTTTTGGGAAGGGCAGGGGGCGGTTGAGGAGGCAGGGTGCAGGAGGGATGGAGAGGGCTGCAGCACGGGCTCGCCTCCTCGCTTTGCAGGGAGGGCAGAGGGACATGCACGGGGAAGCACCCAACAACACCCCCACCATCCCTCAAGGGGATGTCCCAGAGAAGATGCCTGAAACAGCTGGTGTATGGAAAAGAGGACGTTTAAGCACCATGAATTAATTAGAAGGCCCAATGGCACAGGCTGTTCTCCACTCCTGCCACAGCAAGTGGTACCAGCGCTGTGGGGCTGGGAGCCAGCTCGCAATGAGAGGCAGCCAGCAGCCAGCAGCACCAGCCACAGAACAGGATTCCTGCTCTCCTGGCATCTCTCCAGAGAGAAATCAAGTAAAACAAAATAAAAAGTGACTCCCTGTGATTCAGTCCTTGACTTGCCCTAAAATAAACAATTCTCCAAGGCTCACAAATCACACATTAGAAAAGCCCCCGCCAACCAAAAAAGCATGTATTTGTCTCCCTTGAATTCTCCACTATGCTTTCAACAACTAAAACCTGGAATAAAATTTCACTGCTTTTCTTTTGTGAACAATAAATCCTTTCTTTAAATATGTATAAACACAAATGGGCAGCACTTTTCAGAAAAGGGTTTTAATTATTAATGGTATTTTCTGCATTGTATTTCATATGATATTATCATATTAAATTCAGTCCTATATGAAATTGTGGCATTTCATACTTACCTCTAGACTATGCCTGCTTATTTTAAATCAACATACTCTTTTTTAGGTTTTAATGTTAAAGTGGGAGCTAAGGTTTGCTTTGATCAACTTTTCTGACTGAGCATACTAATGCTCCAGATCGACCTGAAGATTAAGAGATAATATATAATTGTATTTCTGGAATTGTGAAACATCTTTGCTCTTTGCACAGTTTTTATTGGTCTATACAGAAAGGCATATACCTGTAATTTTTTCTAATTAACAATTGTTTCTGCTATATATATTTTAATTATAAAACATGTCAGAGAGATGATCTTAGGCTACAAACAGAGAGAAAAAAAAATCCTCTTTTTTTTTTTTAATGAAGAACATTCTTTTAAGCGTTTATACAATGGTAATGCCATGGGTTCCACACTTGTACTTGATGATACCAGAAGCTGTACAAATAACGAGGTAGAATAAACCCCTGTAGAGAAAGATTTTAAAATTAGGGCTTATTAAGAAGCAGGAGGGACATGGAGTTGTTTTTGAAATTGTGACCTTCCTACTTTCCAATATGCCTCACTTTTTTCATCCCTAAGGGCGTGACTGTAGCTCCCAGTCAGCTCAGGTTTTTGGGAGAATTAACAACACCTGCACTAGGAGCCTCTGCAAAGGCAGACATATGTGCAGAAAACTTACAGTCAGAGCTGAAAAATAGGACAAGCTGGGTAATATATTCACCATCTGTGGTACAAATAGAAAAGACTGAAGACCACATCTAAATTTTCTGTCTGAAAATGACCGTGGGTGATTTGGCTCACGTTTAAATGCAGTACCATGAGCTTTCTTCCTCCTCCTCTCCCGCCTCCTCTTCTTTCTCCCCAGGTAAAAGCTATCAGCTGGTGCTGATGGTTGTCTGTGCAGCCTCCACATCCCCAGTCAGTGACCTCCAAATTATCATGCTGTCCTTCACTTTTCACCATGCACTTGCATTTCACCCCTCCTGCCTCCTTGCCTGGGGCCGGGGACATGGTGCCAGTGGGCTGGAGCACCTGCACAGGGCCAGTAGATGCAACATGGGACCTCTGGGAGGCTGAGGGTTATATTCTAAAGCATCATGGCCAACACTGGGTCCCTGAATTTGGGCAATGATGGCCATGCTGTCTTGAAACAGCTGTGCAATTTCCTGCTCGTTCTTATCCAGATGCCGTGTTTTATCCGGAGATGGCTGCAGCTTGATTCTGGATGGACTGAATCCCAGCACCACACACAGACAAGCATCTGCCAAACCCTTCCTTCTCATTTATTTGCAAGCCCTCCAGAAATGGGCCTAACCCTACAAACATTGACTGCTGGAGCAATGAGTACTCAGTGGATCCTTGGCTCTGGCACCGCACCTGCATCATTGAGTTGGTACCTCTGAAAATCAGAGTCTCCAACTTCCACAGAGACAATTGTTAGAAATATTTGTTTATTGATTATTCTTTTATCTGACATTCTTTGTAATTATCTCGTGCTATACGTACTTATTTAATTTTGCTTTAGTTGTAAGTGTAATTAGCAACAAGGCTGCTAGCAACAGCTTAATGTTTCTCTGGGTGTTGGAAAGAATAAAATGCTCTCAATATCTAAAGAAATCCTGGCACCACTGATGTAACTGCTACTACAGATGGCAGTATTTGTAACTTGCCAAGAGCACGAGTAACTTAATTTTTTTAAATTAGTAATTCTAGCATGGGTCAGAGCTGTCATGCCTGACTGACAGATTGTAGCCCATTGCTTTCCATCAGAGGATATGACTGGGTTTCTGATGCTTATAGGGGACACTATTTCTGTCCAAACCTTTTCATAGAGGGGCTTCAAAGCAGCCAGTCTGCAAGAGCAGTCCAGGGTTAAGATATCCAAGTCCTCTGCACAAAATGGAAGGTGAAAAATGGAAGTGGGGTTAGAAAATCTCATCTGGGATGATCAAGCAAATATTTCAGACCCAGTAGCATCTGTACATACAGCTATAACACAAATGCAAGTAACTTCAAAATGAGTTACAGCTCTTCGCATAATAAATACATTTGCACAGCGATGAATGTTTTCCAGTGATAACTTTTGTCATGGTTTCACCCCAGCAGGCAACCAAACCCCACAGAGACACTCACTCACTACCATACCAGCAGGACTGGAAGTGAATTAGCAGGATAAAAGCTGGAAAACTCATGGGTTGAGATAAAGACAGTTTAATAGGGAATGCAGAAGCCACACACACAAGCAAAGCACAACAAGGAATTAATTTGCTGCTTCCCATGGGCAGGGAGATTGTTCAGCCATTTCCAGGAGAGCAGAGACCATTATGTGTAATGGTGACCTAGGAAGACATCATCCATCACTCCAAATATCCTCCACTGCCCTCCTTCTTCCTCTCATGTTATGTTCTGAGTGTGATGCCATATGGTCTGGAATATCCCTTTGGTCAGCTTGGGTCACCTGTCCTGGCTTTGTCTTTTCCCAACTTCACATGCACCCACAACTTCCTCGCCAGCATGGCAGCACAGAAAGCAGAAAAGGCCTTGGTTCTGTGTAAACCCTGCTCAACAATAACAAAAACATCTCTGTATTATTAGCACTGTATTCAGCCAAGTCCAAAATAGAGCTCCATATTAGCTACTGTGAAGAAAATTAACTCTACCCCAGCCAAAACCCATACATTCCATAATACTTACATCCTACTCAGGTACCACACTATTCAATGCAACCTCATTAACCATCCCCACCCTTGCCATTCTTAGATAATTGACAACTTTGACAACTTTCAGCAGCTCCCATAAAATTATGGGAGTGAATTTCCTCAACAAAGGATGAAGTCAGCTAGTGTTCATTAGAGAATCTTTTCTCAGTCAAGCTGCTTTGCTGAATGGAATCCAGCTGTTATTGTGGAGACCAGACCACCATCACTGAGGACATTCAATTGCTCACCTGGCTGTTCACACATGCTCCCAGTTACCTGGGAGCAACATCTGCTTCCCCAGACACAAAGGCACACACTGCCACACTAGTGGGTTCAGCAAAGTACTAGGTGTGTATTTAAGCCTGTAGTTTTTGTCTGCAAATAGCAGCCACTGCTTTTTCAGATGTGCTCTGCATTATACACTATGGTGAAACACTGGTGGCTTCAGACAGATCCAGCAGCCCTTTTGTGCCCAGAATTGATTGGTAGTGTAGCCAGTCATGGAAAGATTTCCTATGCATATGCCCACATAGTTTCAGTGTTTTCAGATGTTGGCAATTGAAGGTTGCCATAATCCAGATGTATGAGGAAGTAGAGATTACGTTCCTCCTGTAATTTCTGTATTTCCTTGATATTGCCTGCCTAAAATCAAAATCCTTCTGTTCTCCTAACTGAAGGAGTGTATTTTGGCAGGGAATGTAAATTGCATCTTTGTCTTAGGTTGGGCAGGCTTAAAATAACTGTCAGCCCTAGTTCTTTCAGAGACTGGATAGTGTGGGTATTTATAGTAAAACCGATTTGATGGGTTAAGACTGAAAAATTAGAATCTATATTACATTTCAAAATATTACTGTACAATTCTGAAATGCTGCCATGGAGACTGTTACTCTGCTTTACATGCACATTCAGTCACTAGGTCTCCTCAGGCTTTCAGAGCAATTCCACCACAACCCTCTTCCAGCTTCCAACTATGAATTTTCAATTCATTCCTCAATGCAATACAGTCATCAGAGCCATTGCAGTAACCCAACATTAGCTCTGCAATGGCTCCCCATCTTTGTTCTTCCCCTGCTCTGAACTTGGTGGTCATGATTAGAAAAATACCAGCTTCCTTTCATGACCTCCAGAGCACAGAACGGGGGCTGGCAGCAGGGAGCTGCACAGAGAGACGCGAATGCTGCCTGGAGAGGCAAACACATGGGGCCTCAGGACAGCAGCAGCACACCTTTTTTGTTTTTTCCAATCTCACCACAATTTCTCCAGAGTTTCCAGATTCTGAAATTTTACAGAGTCTGGAAACAACCTCATGTGATAAGGGCGTGTACAATCTTCTTTGAAAAGTTTCACCCTTGATTTCTGATGAGGTGTTACAGACCATCAAACGAGTGAAACCTAATATAAAAACATACAACCTAGAAGTTACTGAAGTACAAAACTATACAATAATTTAAATCAATGGGATTATGGCTGTAATACTGCTGGTGACCTCAACAGTGATTGGGCTAATCACCCAGAGCTCATCATCTCAATGAGTTTCCCAAGATTTTTATTTTTGAAAGGTGCCCTCTTAGCCCAGTTTTCACAAAATTTATTTTCTGCAATGGTTTAGCATTATGGTTTAAGAAGTTAGTGCTAATTTCTCAATATCTGTGGACAGCCATGAAGCTTTTGTTTTATACCTGCCATTTTAATATTTTTGTAGAGAACTATGATTGCCTAAACCAGTGGAAATGGCCTGGCACACCCTGCAGTATGCACATACTTCCCACACTCACTGCTGGGCTGTCTCTGAAGCACTCAGCTGTGCATCAGCTCTCAACAGCCCAACATGAGTTTCTGATACAATGGCAGTGGAGATGCTCTGTAAGAAAACCCTGTCCTCAAGCCAGCACAAAAATAACGATTTGCTATTAAAAGAAGATGCTTCAGAGCATGGGTCACTTGTCTAACTGCAGGTAACAGAGAGGATTTAATAACTGCACCAGCTGTTGCCTGAGCATCCAATACACATCTCTGTGGCGGGGAGAGGCAACACTGTGTCAGTTGCTTTCAAGCTGTGTCATATCATGTCATGCAGCACATGCTGATGTGGCCAGATGCAGTAGGTAATAAGATCTATGCCAAGTTACTGAATAGAAGGAGATGATTTTAACACGCTGAACACTGTTGTCATGTTGGGCATGTTTTTAAATGCTTTTTGTCATCAAACAAAGTGTTGTCTACATGCATGTTTTTTTCCACAGGAAAAAAGAAAAAAAAGAAGCAGCTAGCGATTACTGCCATGGCACTGGGGATTATCACCTCTCCTTATGGGGTCAGTTGTCCAAATGCCAGTATTTATGGTTTTGTCTGGAACCCCTAGATTAGAACTGTACCACCAAGAGAGACCTCATGAATCATGACAAGTGAAGCACAAGGCAGTCAGAGCTGCAATGAGCAATAACATGTCTTCCTTCTTCATTCCTAGCCTGTAGATCTGTAGGGGGCATGAGACAGGAATCCCAGTGTATTCAGTTGCATTTTGTGCATGAAAATCCCAAAGGAGCCATATGCTACAGCACAGTTAGGAGATGGAAACTCTTGCTCCTTGGGTGTGTCTTGCACATATGTTGCTTTTGAACTAGGAGTGCAGAACAAGCATCTGTAACATGCTTGAAAAGGAAAATGATGGAAATGTGGAATGATGTCCTATTTGTACATTACCACTTCCTTCAGTATAGCAATCTGGAGTACAGTTAAATTCTGGAGAGGACAGAATACCTGGGTTTCCAGCTTTTGAGGATGTTGATCCGCTGCTCCACCACAGCTGCTTTGTTTACACAGTATCTCACTGGCATTGAACGACTTCATTGCCCCACTGCAATGGGATTTAATAAATATTTTCAGCAACCATCCACATACCTTCAGTATCAAAACCAGTACCTGAGAAAAAATTTACTTCTAGCTGCTTCTTGGCAGAAGGAGGAGCATGTTGGGTAGTATTCAGAGCATGAACGCAGGTGGTAATATTCCAAATGGAACCACATGCACCCCAACACGCTCAATGTGCAGCACAGTTTTCATTTGTTTTGACTATGACACACTTTTTACACAAACAGAAACAACCTGAGCCTCTGTCATGCCCAAATGCAGATGAGAAAAAAAAACCAAATTCTGCTTAGATGAAGTGCATTGACATGATGAACCCATGCTGTCAGGCCTGTAAGTTCTGTTGGTCTGGGTACTGGGGGGGATTCCTCACTTCTACTTTTTGTTTAGAATTTACTAGTCATTCTTAGCACTTTACCCAGTTCAGAGACTCAGCAAATTACACAAGATATAGGCTCCAGAACAGCTAGAAGGAAATCCACCCACAAAACTCTGGCCCAACATCTCTCCTAGCTGACGAGATGCATTAATTTATTCTGAAACCCCAGAGGCCAGAGTAGGAGGACATCAGAGTAGACAGTGCTGCTTCAGTACTGACCCAATTGCACAAGCCCTGATGCAAATCCCATCAAATCAACTCAAGCAAAATACATATGTCTTTATAGAAATTATGCCTATTTACTTAGGCAGAAGACTGATTGTGGAATCACTGGGACACAGCATTACTACTGATAAGTATCAAAATAATTTGCATCCTATATATGTCATTGCTAAAAAAATGCATCCCTGTTATTTCCTTTAACGCAATCTTGCAGATGGACGCAGTTGATATTTCTTCTCTTGGACTGTGTTGCAAGGTCAGGGAAATCACCAAACACAAGGAGCTCAGGACATGACACCTTTCTTGATTTCCTGCTCACAAGAAAGCTCTAGGGCATCTAAGAGCTCCTGCTCTTGCTAAGCTTTTGCTACTGTTGTCAGATAGTCTAAAAATCTCTTTGTAGCTTTGAATTATGATCATCAAGAGAAAAGTACTGCCTAAAGCTGCAGCTTTATGATGATGGGTACTGGTGCTGTACTGAAGTGCTTTCCACATGCTTCAAGAAATACACTTAAAACTCACCTTCTCTTCTGGGCAAGGTATAAAGAACATTCAATATTTATTGCTGGAACTTCCATCTACATCATGCCTTTTTCCACCATAGCACTTCAACTGTGCTGCAAAGGGAAGAGGAAGCCTTTGTGTAGCAGCCATGAACTTCCCAACATATGCACATTACTGTGCATGTTTCATAGTTTCAGAATGAGCAAGACATTTTCTCCATAAATTCAAACATCAGGAAAACCGTTTAAATTTTTCTGCTGATAAAGCAAACCTCTGTCAAGTGGTGAAAGCTGGTATGGCTTCTCCAGGTTAGCACATCCTGCTCAGTGTCCCTTTAGAGCACAGAATACAACAGTCCCCACTGCCAACCTCTTCCCTTCCTGGAGAACAACAGGGCTGAAAGATGACTGCAGCCAGCTGCTAGTGCAGCTAACTTCTTTCTTCTTCCTTTTTTCATAGATAATTTCCCTTAAAACAGCACAGGGAGGATTTTACAATTGCTTATCCTCATGAGACAGTCATTGAAATAGGAACAATATTTTTCGTAATGTGATTGTATAACATTGTCATGACTTGAATATTTTTGACAGTGAAATAAGCTTACCTAATAAAGTGGGTGCTGCTTTGACTCTTCTTTCCTCCTTTCCTCAAAGGCAGAAGTGTGTGCAGTACAGAGAGAAGGTATTTGCTGTTCTTCTTGGTTTCCAGCAAAACAGTGCTTAAAAAGACCTATCCACTCATGCAGTCTTGTTTGTCTCATCCTAAAGATAACTACAACATAGCAGCTTATTCAGTGCTGCAAGGTAGGCAAAGCAAGACAAAAAGAAATTAAGTTCAGCTTCTTCAGTTTTCAGGGTGAAGTCTGATACCTGGTAGAATTCATCCCCTGCCAGCAGAACTCACATGTAGAAATGTGCATGAGAAACAGAGACTTATTGGGGCATTAAACTTCCTGGACAATGCCCATGGCCATCAAAATGCACCAAAAAGCACTAACCACCAAGTTTCTGTTTAGCTCTCTATCCTGGAACAAGGGTGCAGGCATGAAGACCTCAGTTAGTGCTATTTTTCCCTAGTTTCTTTCCCTATCTATTTGACAAGTCATTTTGATGTCATCTAGTCAAGTAGCAGTCAGCGATAACTGACTTTGAAGAACTTAAACACATGGTCTAGCTTTCCTAATCCTACCATAGTTTCTGATATGCTAAAGGAAGCTATGCAGAGGTAGTTTCAGGCATACTTTTAAATATTCTAAATATTTTTATCGATGATTCATCCCATTTGCCTTGGAAAGTTGTGGGGTTTTTTTGCCAGAGGGCATGGTTTTACATTTTCCATCCATAACATCAATTGACAGTGCTTCCAGCCAGGTAAACAAAGTATAAGAACTAACTGGCACATGAACACACTGCTTAAGCAGGATCATTTCAGCATGGGAAGAATCAGACATGACATAAGCAGTAAATAGTATATCTGAGTGTTCCTTACTTACAAGGACTTGAATGACAGTCTCAGCATGTCCCATCTCTAAAGAAAAAAAAGAAAATGCTTTGTTTGTCTATAATTAATTCCTGAATTCAGTAACTACTCTTATTTCAATGACACTTTGGCATGACAAACACATGAGAAAATGTGATTTTTGAGGTGTACAGCTTGGGTTGGATGATAAGCAGTGAATAAGAATTTTCTTATTCAAAGAATAAGAAAGAGACAAAGTTTTGGTCCAGGCACCAGAGAAGATATATATCTTCATGAAATATAAAATTAGTATTTGAATTTGATCTTTTGCAATCAGATTTTGTATTTTTCCTAGAAATCCAGATGGACATCCAGATGAGGAATTAAATCAATTCAGACCATGTTTACTGCCTATAATTCCAAAGAATGAAGATTATACAGGGTGATACTAAATTTTCTTTCTCTTCCCTGGTACCTTAATAAGTGGTGTTTCCTGAAGGAAACAAGGGAGAAGCGTCAGTCCTGTTTGACTGAGAGGTCAACAATCTTGCTGTTGTAGGACAATAACATGGCAGGAGAGTAAGTCCTTCAGAATCAGGGTCAGGAACAACTACACAGGGTCAGGAACAACAACACAGGGTCAGGAACAACAACACAGACATGTAACCTTCCTAATTTCTTCATTTGACTCATCCCTACAATTTCAGGTGTGGTTAAAGTAGGACTGCTTTCCTTGTCCTTGATATCTCAGAATAATTTCACAAGATGCCCCTACTTTGATTTTTCTTTTACTGTACATTCATCAGGGCCCATCCCTCATGGTCTGTAGCATAAATAGCACTTCTCCATGTACCTGATACTTATCATGTGCTTCAGCTCTAGACTTGAAGAACATATGCTTAATCCTATACACCTTCCACTTGCTCTAGGAGAAAATGTGGATAATTAAAAAGAAAATATTAAAAAGAGTAGTAGTGAAAACGGGAATCTGTACTTGGCCTCTAGCCCAGGTGGTGAGACTGGAGTGCAGCCAATGCTATCTGAAAATCCTGAGGAAATCTGTTGGCAAACAACCAGGAACGATCACCCTGAGATGACACATTCAGGTGAACATCTAGACATGGTGACTTGGAAACATTCATAAGCTCATCTATTTGGTTCTTATTTCTTTCATTTTTTTATCATCGTAATTGCAAGGGGAAAGGGGCATGGCCACTCAAAGGGAAAGACCGGTTTAGCAGCACAAGGCAGAGAATCAGAGAAACATAGAATGGTTTGCTTTGGAAGACACCTCAACAATCTTTTAGTTCCAACCCCCCTTCCACAGGCAGGGATATCTTCCACTAGACCAGGTTGCCCCAAGTCCCATCCAACCTTGCCTTGAACACTTCCAGTGTTAGGGCACCCACAGCTTCTCTGTGCAACCTGTGGCAGTGCCTCACCACCCTCACAGTAGAGAATTTCTTCTTACTATCTTGCCCTAACATGCCATTTTTTAGTTTAAAGCCATTACCCCTTGTTCTTGTCCCTACATGCCTGTTGTAAAATGTCCCTCTCCATCTCTTAGGCCTCTTTAGGTACTGGAAAGTGCTAGCAGGTACACAACCTTCTCTTCTCCAGGCTGAACGATCCAACTCTCAGCCTGTCTCTGATCACCTCTGTGGTCCTCTGTCAGGGTCTCTCCACAGTGGAGTAGAGGGGGACAATAACCTCCATTGACCTGCTGGTCATGCTGCTTTTGATGTAGTGCAAGACGTGGTTGGCTTTCTGCTCTAGACCAAGGATCAGAAGTGTTCTGACCCACAACTGTTTGACAAATTGATAGTCACAACTAAACCTGGGAGTTGAATTTCCATGCCCTAACTTATACCTCCTGAATCTCTAAGACAGGACAACACTTAAACACTAGTGGGGTACATCAAACCCCACTTTCAAATTGCTAGAAATGCATGTGGTCAAAATACAAGACTAAGTCTGTCTTTCTCTTCAGACTTCAGCAAACGAGCAAGTTGCATGGCCCTCTTGCTCCTCAGTTTCTCTCCTTTCAGAGTAACTGGCAAAAGCAGCCTACCTTGAAGATTTTTTATGATTATTCAACACTTCCTTTTCTTAAAGCAATTTGAAATCCTGTGCTCACAGATACTAACAAGCCTTCATATATGATAGTGTACATGATTTTAAACCAGAAGACAATTTATGCCTTTTCAGAACTCTCATAGCAACACGATTCATTAGAACAGTTAATAAATGACAGGCATTTTTTATTGTTCAAAATTTCTGAAGTACTTTTTTTTTCTCGTTTACATGAAGGTATGTAGTGAAATCGTCAACAACTTTTACTGCATCCTCATTTTCAATTTATGATAGGGTTGTAGAAGAATGCCAGGAATAGAAAAGCATCATCATTAAAAATTTGGGACAAATAAATCTTAAATACTTTTCTCAGATTCCCCCAGCTGCTACAATGGGCATTCTCCAGTGCCTTCCCAAGAGTGTGTCTTGCCTATCAGAGAACACAGATCTTCCAACATCAGGAACTTTACAGTTCATTGGGTGGGACACAAGCCGTGAACCTGAAGTGGCATTACAGTATTCATTGCAAAGGGTATTGAAAATGATGAATCATGGTCAAATTGCCCTAAACTTGGAGAATGAGTCATAAGGTATTGCTACATCTCTCCTCCAAATTCATTTAAATATGGGGGGTGTACATCACACCTATAGCTTTTAAAAATCTAGAGACCCTTAAAGTCCAGATGGACAAATACCACTGTGCACCTCACAATTAAACCTCTGCCCTTTGTTGGCTTAGCTTTCTGATGACATATTTTGACCTCCAGCAATTTTTCACCACTGAAGTAGAAAGCCTAGGAAGAGCTGGCAGAACCTTCCCTATACAGCAGCAGCACAAACACTGCCAATCACATTTCATTTATAAGGGCTCCCCTTTCTCTGCCCTTCTATTACCTCCCCTATGGAAACTGAGCTGATGACTTCATTTGCCCTTTTTGCACCTTTTTTTTTCCAGGTTTGGGGCACAGAACAGCAGGGAAGAGGGCTGACAAGCACACCTGTAGACCTGAGCTGTTATACCTGAGGACTAGGAAATTGGGGAGGGCTGCAAGAGGAGCATGATTGTCTCCTTACTTCAAGCTGTTCTTAGAGTGAAGTATACCATTCAGTGAAATGCATAATTTTTGAGAATTCCTCTGACACATGGATTTTGGTTATAGCTATAGGCAATGCATTTTCACTGTTCCTTGAACTTCCCAAGGATGTTGAAACATTAGTATATCACAAAAAAATTCTATCAGCAAACTACCCCTGAGAAGCACAAAAAAGAAACAAGCTCTTGGTTCATTTCTGTAACTGCTGTGGCCTTGGGACCTGGGGTTCTCAAGATTGTCCATCCCATGTTAGGCAAACTACAGTAGAGCTGTCTTCTGCAGTATGAAGAGGGCAATGTCAGCAAGGCAAGCTGGATAATAAACTACATGAAGAATCTAGCCTACCTCTGCAAATGTCCCCATGTTTCTCACCCCCTTCCTGTGCTCCCAGGATGTGAACAGAGAAGACGTTTTGGTTTCCTTATATATACACCAGTAATTTTCCATACCTAGACAGCACCTTAAATTGAATTATTCAGAAAGAATTATTCCTGAAAAGGCAAGGCAGTTAAACTGTGCAGGTAAGACAGCAAAGACAGAAAGAGAGCTCGCCTAAGAAACCAGTGTTTTATTGTCAGCTCCTTCTTGTTGAGGAGCCTTAGGGCTCACTGGGGCTTTAAAGACAGTCTGCTGAGATGAGCATGTGATAATATCTCCTCTGAGGAAAGTTCTCCCTGTTTAGAACTACAGCAGGGTTATCTAGAAACAGCAGTTTCCTCTAGCCTACACCCTCTGTATCGTTAATGTAGCCAAGAGCAATACATGCACCACTTGACAAGATGGATGGATTATTTAATTATTTATGCACTGTTACATCCTATAGACTTCAGTACTGCATTTAGATACAGCCTTCTTACGTATCAGCACCTTGAAGATGTGCTTATTGCCTTTGATTCATGACACAGATAATTAATTTGCAAAAAAATCCCAAACCCTTTGCAATGTATAGTCTCATTGATGGTTTTTCCATGCATTGCCCTGTCCTGTATGTCTGGATCAGTCTGAAAGTTTGCTCTCAAAGTAATACTCTTATCAAGCTGCCAAAAAAGAAACCAACTGTATTTCTTTGAAGTCCTCATTGTCTCCTGTGCAGTTCAACAACACAGAGACACTTAATGCCCATTGTTTGTAGTGGTTTTATCCTCTTCTCATCTTCTGAAAACTTCATTACAAACGGTGTTCCATAGTGAGTATGAATGTTTCCCTCATTCTTGGTGTGTCTCAGAGTGTGGTAGAGACAGAAGACAGAGTTTCCTGTGAAATCAGATATTTTTCATCTAAAGCAGACACAGAAACAGAAGCTGCTGAGAAACTGCATCATTGCAATGAAAATAAACCCTCTGTCAAATCAGACAAATAAAGCAGAAGATGCAAAGAGCCATTAGCAATATTGGATTTTGTGCAAATTTCTAGCTAACGCCAAGACATTTTGCTTACTGCAGTTGTAGCTCCACTTATTAGGAAGGGGTCATGTTTCATACTCCATAAATACTCTTGGTTCAATGGTCTTGGTTATTTATCACCATGAGAATTGATGAGATTTAAATATAGATACTAGCAATTAGTCAATGAGCAGGTACTTCTAATTAAGGATACCGAGTCAAAGGTTCTTTGGGGAAATTGTGTAAACACTGAACATACATGGGCACGACAGATAATACTGTAGCACACACCTTCTATGCAAATATCACACTTTTCTGCAACACCATATTAAGGCTTCATGTGGTGGAATCCATGGCTTAAATGCAACATAGTGGTCTGAGGTCTCAGTCCTTGAGAATTCAAGTCCTATCTTGTTCTTTTTTAACTCTAACTGTAGATTAGAAGCAGAAATATTTCCACTTAAGCTTTTTATTATTATTTTGGTAAGCCATAATTAGGCTGTTGCTCATTCAGATCCATCTGGCAATCTGAGTATCTGCGTTCATTATGGGAAGGAGTGATTACGATTTGTTCCAAATAACTGTTGTTTGAATTAACTGAGATGACAGATAAATGCAGATTTCCTCTGCTTCAGAGGCCTTAGGGGAGGTTAAGAGTGCAGAGGCTGTTTCTGGAGATACTTCCTCTACACTTAGCAGAAAAGGCATAGTCTTCTAATGGGTACTTTCCACAAATACTTACTGCTAATTCAGTATCAACTGAAGGGTGTATCTTCACTAGTCTTTAAGTTCAGCTCAGGACAGGACTTTGGAAGGGAACTCTTAGTAATGCTCACTTTACTGTAGTTTTGGTCACACCAGAAATTTGTCTTGGCACACACAACCTGGAATCTGGAAGATCAATGGATGAACCACTAACACAAACTCATTTCTCAAGACTATCTAGAAATAGACTGGAGTGAAATCCCCTGAAAGGTGTATAGTGTGGACAGCTGATCCATACCATTGGCAGTTTTATTCTCAACTTCCATTCTCATCATGCTGCACTGCTTGGTAAGGCAATCATTCTCTAAAATTCTAGGTTACTGTCTTTTGAAAAAACCTTCACAGAAAAAGCACTAGATATATCTGGCAACTGATGTGCTTAACTACACCTGATCCCTTCCGCCATGAGCAAAGATAATTTCTAGCTATGAAAGTCTTAGCTATCACCAAATATACTAGAAGGAGTTATCAGTTTTTAAAACACTTTTTCCTTATATTTTCCCTACAGGAAGAGCCAAAACATTAAACAGAACATAATATGAAGGCTATTTTAAAACAAAAGGTTTATATAGATTACTTCACCAGACATGCTGTTTGAGTAAATAATCAGTTCTCATTCTGAGTAAAGCCTGGTCAAAATTATTTCCAAGAAGCTATGCTGTATTATGCCTGATTCACAGGATGATAACTATTGTGAATAACCTGCAGTATTCAACGGGTTTTGTTGCTTGCCATCACACACGAAGCCAATGGCTGAACCACTAACAGAGCAGAGAAATTTTTACAAGAGTTCTTGATTGCTTAAACCATAAATGTTACTTTTCAAAGTCACTAGCTAATGAAAAGAAAATCAAAAACCCAACAAAACCCCCCAAACTCCTCATGCTTTAAAACCTTTGCTCAAATTATTCAGTAATTAGTGGGGGGAAGAAGAAAACTGATCACATTCAGGCTCAAATCACTCTCTGCCCTGTTACTTTTCTTCCCATATCCTACAGAATTGTATGAGTATCTAGCAGGATTCACCTTCCTCTCTGCCAGCACTACACCATCATCCCAGACGGCTGCTCTGACTTCAGTCTCGTAGCATATATTGCTTGACAGAGTTCCTGGCCTCTGCAGCACAGTGTAGCACTGGGAATGAAACAAGGTAGGTTAGTTCCTCCATTTTTCCAAGGGAAAAAAAAAAAATCTTAATTTTAGTAGGTTTTATGAAAGTACTCCATCTCTTGGAAGCACTTTCTAGCCTGAACAAGCTCACAGACACTGTTAGAAGATGCTGCTGTGTCACTATCAATTACCTGTGAAGCTCCACTAGGACAGGAGAAGTGCTGGAGGTGCCAAAAGTGGATAGGTTTGTTATGATCTCCCATTATTTCATAACAGTGAATTAATAAAGTAATAACTTGAACCAAGCAGGGTGCTATATCAGTAACTGGTCTTGATACACCCTTTTTTTAAAGAACATTTAAGAACAGGGATTGCAGCATGATGAGAAATGTTGCTCTCAGTTAGTATCCCATGACACTGAATTTTACATTCAGATATCTGAGCACAATTCTCTTGCTACCCAGAATCCAGACTTGGCCCCATTAAACTCAAGAGGTAATTTACCAGAATACGAGGAAAGTATTTCAGGATTACTGATTGCTTTCTCTCACTTTGCTTTGTTCTTTCTCTCACTTGCCTTCTTGCCCTGCAGACTTGATTCAGCTGCAGAAAGACAAGTGGTTACCTTGGAAAGTGTGTACATTTGGGAGGTTTTTGTCCATGCAATGTCAAGTACTGCTGCAGGAGCTGCTGCTGACACCGAGATACTGCAACCTCTGATCACTGGGCTTGAAAAACTCAACCTCACACTCCAATGGAGAGATAATTTGTGTCATTTTAACAACCTCATCCTTCACTGCTTATACTGCAAGGACTGAGATAAGAGTTTCCATGGTGCAGAGCAGCTCTGCAGCCTCAGTGAAATCAGAAACACCCCCTCTTTTCCTTGTTGGGTAAGTCCCACTCTGCAGCTGTACCTGCTGATACATTAGAATATTGCCTCAGATCTTCAGAGATTACTTTTAAGGTGCATTTTTTTTTCTGCAGAACAGAAGGATGTGGGTTTAATATGGAACTTAGGATAAGTAATTATATTGTAATTAGTACAGTGAATTATGCTGATGGAGAAAGTGACAATGATGGGGAAAAAATAGAATGGAAAATGTTTATATCAATGGAAAACTTTCCTGCTAGCCAACCTGACATGTTCCCAAGACTGGAGGGGAACTAATGGAAAATATGAGCTTCCTGGTCCAGCATGACCTCTCTTTCCATAAGCTCTAAGCACCAGTTTCTGCACTATTTCCTCAGGGACCAAACAGAATTGGAAAACTGACCCAAACTGACACTGAATCAATGCAACCCATTTTTGATATTACAGAAAAACGCAATTAAAACCAAAACCCCGTAGTTTGATCAAATGAGCATAAGCAAGTACTTTTTGTTCACCATAGCAAACAAATGGAATGATACTTCACAAAATCAACTATCATTTAATTCACACATCTCTTGCTTTGATTCTGCCCAAGACTACTTGGACAGCTCTCTGTAAAGACCTGAATGTTGCAGAGCATGGCATTTCCATAGGTTTATGGAGACAGACCATGGAGATAAAAAGGAAATCCTCTAGTAAGAATCCTTAGAGGACAAGGTTGCTGTGATCCTTAAGTATCAGTCTGTTTGTTTAACAAAGGAACTTAAGGAACTGAATGGTGCATTAGATTGACTGTGCCTCAGAGAGCCGGGCTGTAGATGGACATGCTTTTTTCTAGACCTGTTCTGTGTAATATTAGCATACCAAGTAGTAAATCAGAGTCTTGCCTATGTTACACCCCATGACATCATCACTGCTTGAGGATCTGCTCCTTTGGGAAATTTTTCCTTTTTTTCTTTTTTTTTTTTTTTTTTAATTTCCAGCAAAGAAGCAGCTTCAAGACATTAAAGTCCATCAGTGTGCAGGAGAAAAATCATTGCACATGAGGAAATTTTGCTGTGAATCATGCTCTTTGTGTGGGAGAGATAAGTAAAGATTAAAGAAAGGTTTGAGGCATTTTTCTCCACAGTATTGCACCTGGCAAATTTCCAGAGAGAAATAAACCATGAGATTTAGGAGACAGACTGAAAGCTTCTCAAAGACAAAAATGAAAAGTTACATTCTGCTCCATTAAAAAATGGCACCATATTTGAAGAAAGGCAGAATATATATCTAGTCAGAATGAAGTTAGGGCCTAACTAAAGGCTAAATTTCTCTTGTAGATTTTGTGGCTTTGTACTGCTATCAGCACATTCCATCTTCAGCATAAACATAGAAAATACAATGTTCAACTTTGATGCCAGGCCTAAAAAAAGATTTAAAGTTTTTGAGCAATGCTTTTCCAGTAATCTATATTACAGTATCTGTAGATTTTAAACACTGTCCATTAGACATAGAGTTCCACAAAATGATCTTTTTTTCAGACAGACTAATACTTCAGCTGCCTCACAAAATCTTCTCTTTTAGGATTTCTAGTGGAAAGATTTCCTTTTTTATCACAATGATGTCACAGATTAGTGAGGGCGGCCACTTCCTCCCACCCCCGTTATCCAAGATTTTGTTGTATGTGTTTAGTTTCATTTTTCATCCTCCGCTTTCAAAATTAACTCAGCTGTGGATGAAGACATATATCCTATTAGCTCTATCCCTTTGGGGAATGCCTACAACAGCTGCAGCTGCCATTTCATTTCTCCTTAATACCCTTGTGTCCTAGAATACAAATAAAACAAATGTTGGTATCTTGTCCCCTGCACACCCCACATCATATTTTTTTAAATGTACTGTACTGCTACAAAAAATGTCCCTGATAAGACATTGTTACTCACTTGCAATGAAGCCATTAGAATAACAGTTTTTGCCTCCATAATCCATCCTGGAATAATGCAATTCCACACTGAATACTGATAAATGATCCAAGATCTCATAAGCCTTCTTAATTCTGAACAGTGAAATATGAAAATACTGCAGAAACCATGGCAGCTGACAGGTAGAGTCATTAGAAAAATGTATGCAAATCCCACAGCAAATGACACTGCATAAAGTAAAGCAGTTTACAGCTAATGACTTGTACTGATGCACAGTTCCATATTCTGAAAAGAAAGTGTCTAACATTTACAATGATGACAAGTGAAACACTAATATATTTAGATCTGGATATCTTTTGTCCTGCACTGAACTCAAACTTGGGAGATAGACTTAAAAACCTAACAACAGCGGTTTCAGATCTTGCTTATACTTACGTTTTGACATGGCAGTTTATATATTTAAAATTCAGCTAAGGATAAGCATATAGCATATCACCAGCACTGAATTTCCATCTGCAAAATACCTTTACTGACTAAAACGAGGCTGTATCTTGTTCCTCTGCAGTAGGAATATAAAATTTGGAGTCTTTGGCTGATATTGTCTAAGATTTGCTACTTCCCTCTCCTCCCTAGCAGTGGTACTCTACACCAGCTGATGGTAACCAGTAAATTAGCAGGGAATGTAAGGGCACACTCAGTGAAGTAGTTTAGATACATGTCTGCAAGAACTGAGTTCAGTGAACTACATTTCCATTGCTGCAAATGGGGATACAGACTGGGAATAGAGACTGGGCTTCACAACCAAGCATTCCTGAAAAGAAAGGATGATAAGGAAGAACAGCCAAGTCCAGCTGAGAGGCCAGATCTTGAAGCAGAATGCACAAACCCCATCATGAGCAGTACCAAACACCATCCATCCCTTAGCATGACTGTGGCAAAAGTTGCATTTCTATAGCACCAAGTGCACCAAGTGCAATGAATGTCAAGGAATTTAGTTTCGTAATACTGAAATAAAGGAAAGCTATCATTCTCAAACTACAGCTAAGGACACCCTGACAAGGAAAAGTGCTGTTCTAAAGTGTGCCCTAAAGTGAACATATTTAGCCTCTGGCAAAACCAGGAGTGGGGGCAGTTTTAAAGTTTCAGCAAATATATAGTTCCTACTGCAAAGCATGGAACAGTGACTTTAAAAGGAGAGAAGCAGAGGTCTATCAATTACCTTTCTACTAAAAGTGACTTGTATTTGTACTATATGGAACTTCCAGATCAAAAATCTAACTTCTTTCAACTGCTTTGAAACTCTGGTACTAATTATAACACTCTTTCTCCAATTGTATCAGTACTTTCCTTGAACCTGATTTTAAAAGTTTTAGTAGAAAAACTACTATAAATCAATATTAAGATTAATATAAAGTTCATTCAAAACTGCGAAGTAAGACTCCTTTAACATTTCTTTCTTTCATTCAAGTAACTTGTACCTTGCAAACTGGTATAATTGGCAGCACCAGCAACAATCTCAAACATGTGTATGTCCCTGCACTCACCAAATCTGTACGAATCACCTCATAAGGACAGTTATGTTTTCAGCCATTCCCTACCTGCCCAGCGAACCTGCTAGTTTTGGCCAGGTTTCTGTGGCTACATCCACCGCACGGCTAGGAGGGTGATGCTGGTGAAGATACAAGACCTCCTAGCCATGGAGCCAGACTGTAAGAATCACATTCTACCTTCAAGAAAGCATCTCAAATCCCAGATTCAGAAACCGGGTAATTATTTATGCAGAGTGAAACAGGTCAGTCAGAGGCTTACCTGAACAGAGAGGAGGAGAACCAGAAAACATGGGTTTGGTCCTGCTGAAAAGGGTAGAAGTGAACCTGAATTTCCAATATCTTGGCAGAAAATACTCACCACACAGTTACTGGCATAATTGCTTCTGTCTCCAAGATTACAATGGTAATTCATCACCTTTTTCAGTCAAGCATATTCAAAAAGTGTATTTTATTGAAGATTCAGTGGAACACCCCATACAGTAACCCAACTGTGATTTCAATGCAAACCAATTCCATTTCAAAATGTCATAGTCCTGTTTTATTGGTCCAATTTTTGTATTTATTTGGTGATTGAGAAGAAAATAATCACTTGGTCATTCATAATGTAATAAACCTTCAAATGAACTGCAAAGCTTTCTTAAAGAGGAAATTTGCAAGAGGAATAAATAGGCAGATAAACCAGAACTGTTATGTCTTTATCTTATACAATATGCCAGACACCTGAAAATGTAGACCAGAGGAAAAAAATTATTCTTTTCAGGAACTGCTTTGAAGGATATTCTTTCTAATTTGCTAACGAAGGAGCTGTATTGTTCCTTGGGTTTGCAGAACTCTTCTGGGTATCATAATAACAGATCAATTTCAGAAACATAACCTTCAATTTTACATTAAATGAGGATATGGCATCACTTCCACTCTTGGTTGTGCTGACAATATCCATCCATAATCAGCAAAGTGATTCCCAAAGAGAACAGAAGGCAGAGAGCTTGCAATGAGAAACATGCAGAAAACACAGATAAAAACAAGAAATGGATGGGCAATGTGTGTGGTGAAATATGCTTGGGTCTCAAGCAATGATGTATCATGTACTTGAGAAATGACATACGGCACTTGCCTACAATCCTGGCTGGCTAAATGCCCAGTGCAATGTGGATTATACATAATTGCTTCACACCACTGAAAAGCCCCTTCTGCACATTATAAACATATTCATATTAACTTCTTACTAATGAGACAGGAGATAGTGACAAGAAAGATTATTTCAGAGAGGAGTACCATGGGTTGCAGTGCAACTGGTACAGCATTTTATGCAATATATTACATTGTCTGTCTACACAGCCTATCTTGAGACATGTCCAAATAGTTTCTAGCTTCATGCTCTCCATATGAATATGCATTATCAAAAAACCAAAAATCCCTTCTATACACTGTGCAGGAGCAAGTGATTGTTAAAATATTTCTTTCTGGAAACAAGACAAGACCCCAAAGCACCTGTGCAGGCCCAAAGAACAGCCTTCCTCACATTTTCCTCAGTGTGAAAAGAAGAAAACAGCTCAGTATAGCTATCTTATCAATTTAAATCAGAGCTGCTGCAGCAATAAAAAGAAAAACCCTGTCATTTCCTATTTCTTGCTGATTTTTATTTCATTTTCCAAAGTAATCTATTCAGAGCTACTTACTCTGCAGAGGGCTGCAGCCATCTGCCAGCCTTGAGCTCCAGTCAGAGGACTCCTGTCCATATCTCCTAAGCTAATTATGGGCCAGGCACACTCAAACTCCATTTTATGTTACATGCTTTTGTCCAGGATATGTTCATCGTGTGTTAAGTTTTGAAGATTTCCCTCAATGGTTTCGAGGGACATTGTGCAGCTCCAGCAGCAGAAGAATGCAAGCTCTCAGCTCTGCTTGTTTACTGAAAAACACTTCCATCATCTCCTCCCAACACCACCACTTCCTTACCTATAATTATGAGATTTGGTTCTTCCTATAAAGTGCTAGAATTATACAAACAGCTCATTTCAAATGCGCAGACTGTTTGCTTGTAAAACACTTGGCAATGCCCATGCAGGAATAAAGCTGCTTTATTCTCTAAATAAGGAGTAGGTTGCAATGCCACATGGCTGCTCATTATCACTACATGAAACTACCTGTAATAAAATGCACATGCCCCATGAGTTAATTCCTAAATGGATTGGGCTGAAATTCTGTGACACTTTCATTTCTACAGCTCAACGTGTTTGTGAGGCATGCAGCAAGGTGGCAGGAGGGGTAGGACAGATGTCTGCCACTTGTCAAAAGGAACCAATGGCAGGAAGGTCACTGGATTTTCATCCAAATATCTTCAATTGCTTTCATGAACTGTATCCTCTGACTTTCATTACATATTCACTTCCAGCCTTTGCTGCTTGTCTGCTGTTCCTGGTGTACATCTGGGTGTTGTCAAGGTCCATAAATCTGTCTGAGTACTGCCAACTGTTACCCATATGAATTCCAAAAACCAACATCACTAGATTTAGATGCATCAGAAAAGTAATCTGATCCTATTTCCAGAAAAGTCTACCTAATTTCTGTCATGGATGTCAAAGGGAACAAACCACTTGGAGAAGCCAATAATAGTTTTGTAAATACGCATGCATTTGAAGCCACTTTTCATTTTTTAAAGAAGTCTCAGTTCCTTACTGACATCTTTTTCTGACTTAAAAACCCCAAAGAGATGATTACAATTTTTTTTACATCTTTGACATACAGGGTAGCTATGATTGAATTATCACTGCTTAATAAGGAAACCATTAATTTCTTTAATCCCATTCTGCAGAAAAAGAAACTGAGGTGCAAAGCTGGTCAATTTTATGATGTGTAATTTAACTTTTTAAATTCCTCAAGATTTGCTTATTACACTCTTGAGACTTCAGTCCTTTGTTAAATTTTACATTATTTTTCTTTCAACATCTTCAGAAATATTTTGAAGTTTTTTAATTAGTTCTTGCACAGAAATAATCTCACAAATGGACCAAAATGAGATCTGCATCTGATTAATCCATTTCCCAAATGTCCATGGGCAGCAGGCACAGAACAAGAGATGATAAATAAAATTTTCCATCGATGGACCAAATTCAGTTGATGTATTAAAATACTTAACAAATATGGACAAGCGAAATGTTCCTCTTTTCAGAGATGGAGAAACTAAGGTACAAAGAGATTTTTAAAAAATCAGACAAACAAACAGCAAAAAGTGGATGAAAGCCCAGATTTCCTGATTTTCATCCCATTAGTCATTCAATGCACTAAGTCAGAACAGCCAGAAAGAATTCTGATCTGGCTCTAAAATTTAATACATATGCAGAAGCACTTGAAATTTTTCAGGCCTTTTAAATAAATTTGAATAAAAATGTAGCATAAAATACCTACCTTTTATAGTGATACACCTAATACTGCTCTCTGTTATATATATCACAATTGAGAATTCTATCAGTATTATGTCAAATGAACAAACAGTGAGAGGGCCATTTTAAGCAGTATACACCACACTGTAAGGCTTTTAAGCCATGATTTATCTCTTTATTCTTCATGGTCCCAAATTAATAATCTCAGTAGTGAGCAATGTTGGCAAGTGCCTAATCAGCTGCATGTACAACACTGGAGATGCAAGGTGCCCATGTGTGCATACACAAAGTCGAGACCCGTGGCAATTTCCAGGTGAAGAACTATCACTTTGATGAACTCACATTCACACAGAAGCCGCAGATGCCTTGGATGCTTTTAGGTATCTGAGATCAATAAATACATTAACCAGGTCTTTACAATGCCATTTTAATTTTTTTTCCACTGGATGGTGAACCAAACAGATGGTTCAGGCAAGTAAGTGACTGCTGCTGGTTCTAGCTTCACTTGGCATTGAAGGACCCAACTATTTGAATTTTGTGCAGACCTGTGAGAAATGGGGATGGCTGCTTCTCTGTGGGAAGGACTGATTGATCCCAGTTTGTATCAGACCAGCAGATGTTTGACTGCTTTGTTTATATTAATTATGTGAACCTCTGCCATTTTGAGAAACAGAACATAATAGAAAAGACAACACTGAGACTTTTTAATCATGGACATTCCAAATGTCCAGTTTTCAAGAGGATTAATGATAATCACAAAGCCTACTTGCTGTATCATGCACATAGGCACTGCATATTCTAAAAATCTTGGCTAAAGGGTAATAAACATAGGAAATCTAAGAAGCTTTTTTTCATGCCTGCCTGTTGTTGCAAGTAAGTGCACATAAAATTTTATTTCTTTATGGCCAATTAATATGCAAGCAGCAGCTAAATGTGAATCCTATTCATCCTTTCTAACACTACATTTGGTTTTATAGCTGTATGAAAAGCAGTTAGCTGCTGTATATTTTGAATTCTGTTAACCTAACACAACTCTGGGATATTGAGAAATATTCTAGGAAATATCTAGGTCTCAATAAAATGGTATAAAATGTCACCAAATACCAAGACAATCAGTATCTCCAGCTGTTCCTCACTGGCAGCAGGAGCCTAACATGTCTCACTCCAGGATGCCCCTTGGGGATAAAAAGTTCAAACTTCTGTGGATGTCATAAACTAAGGAAAAACTTAAATTAAAGATCACTGAAGTAAAAAAATACATGGAGAAATGGTCTGGATTGGGGGTCTTGAAATAAGACGTTGACATATTTTATACAGATATGCAAATTAAGACTGGGTCCAGCCCCACAGGACAAACAGTTTTTTCATCCTACAGGGATATCTCTCTGCATGTAACGAGTGAAGGAGTATTCCCAAATGTGCTTTATGCTGACCTTTCTGGTAAAAAGAAATACCCAGTTGCATTTCACATTTTTTTAAGAAAACCCAGAGTGAGCTGGAAGTGGGACTGACAGCAGACAGTGGGGTGCAGCCATAGCTGACATCTCCCTGTGGTGTGGAGCATCCCGGGGCACCAAGGCAGAGCCTGGCAGCCTGGGCTGATCCCACTGCCCCAGACAGAGGCAGGACACTGGGGGACACCAAGAGCAGTCCTGGCTTAGCAGGACCCATGGTGGAGAAGAGCAGGGTGGTAGCATCACTGGGACATGGGCTGATGGCCCCAGGGGGCTGACATGGGCTGTTGGTGGGATGAGTGAGACCCCAAATTGGGTAGATTGGGGCCTGTAAGACTTATTAATGCCCAGACAAAGAGCCCCTCATCCATGTTAGCCTGCTGCTAAATTCAGCAGCCCACATTTGGGAGCAGGAAAGGCAGGGTATTGTGTGCTTTGCTGAGAGTTCAGACACTGGGACCCTGAATCTGGGTCAATGAGAGCTCCATGCAACCCTTTCCTGTATCAGGCAGACATCAGGCAGTTCAAGTTCAAATCATGGTAACGACAAAAGCAGCTGAGCTGGGATCTCAACAAGGTCACTGAAATAACCAAAACAAGGTTGGGGTAGGCACTAGAGAAGCAGTTATTACATAATGTCCATTAAATACAAGGAGATTTCCACCTCACCATTACCCTTGTCCAAGGCCAGGACAAATCTACCATGCTGTAGCTAATGGATGGCTTCCAACTCTTAAAGATTTAATGAACCACCTACTCTTTCACAACAGTAATTGTTTTCTACATATTGCTTATTCATAAACTATGTATCTAATCCTGACTCTTCACTTCCTATTTACTGTAGTGAACACATCCTCTGCTCTGCACAGGCAGCCCTGTCACCATGCCTTAAGTCTGGGCACATGTGCAAAAATCTTTGTTCAATAATTATGTAAAGTTAGTGGGGTAGAAGGAAATGTTATCATTATCTTTTGCTCCAGAGAATGTGAGGAGAATATAAATAAATCCAGACACTGCAAAAGCTTTGCTTCAAGCTAGGCAATTAAAGTATTTCAGATTCCCACCAGTCTATTTAAAGCAACTTAAATCTTTTTGATGGCCAGTAGTTCACTCCAGCTGCTTGCACTCGCTAAGCTCCCTTAACACACGGCACAAAGCGTGCAGGAAAATGGCTTCAGATCCGGGTGCACATTGACACAGAGGAGACATTGAGTTATGGATATGTCTTCAGCAAATGTCCTAGGCTACTTCTGTCTACTTTAGAAATACACAAGTTCCCTCATAAGGCTTAGTGCTGTTTCACAGGCTCATATACTTCAGCCTTCACTCATATTGGTAAGACTTCCACACTCAGAGCAATAGCAGGTCAGAAGTTGGTTTTGAACAGCTTGTAGAGCTTTGGAACAATCAAACAATCTCTCTCAGTCAATAAGTACTTCCCAGCATTTACTGACAATATTGAGAATAACAGCTCTACAACAGCTGGACTGGCCACCAGGATATGTGCAGGCTCTTTGGGAGGTTATACAGTGCTTTATACCCTGTCTGAGAGCCTGAAGCTGCTCACAGCCACTGAGAAACTCAGCTTACACGCTGCCAAGGAGGAAGCCTAGTGCTAGTAAGGAAGGGGATAGGGGATGGAAGTGATTGGAAGGGAAAATATTGTTTGCTTGCATCAATTTAGCTATATCTAAAAATCCAGTGGAGAAAATACTAGTATCTTGGATTTTACAGCACATTTCTCCCATCACTCCATCCCACCAGGATACAATACAGACTATAATCAGCCTCAAGAAAAATGAAAAATAGGAGAGTCATTCATCTTTTAGGATAAGCCTAAGGAAAAAAAATACTATCTTAAACCCAAAAAACCCAGACATATTGCCTTAAGAAGTCTGGTCAGTAATTTGTTTGAAGTTCTCCTGCATGCAGTTTTTGCAGAGGCTGGAGAAGTAGGGGAATTCAAGAGGAGGAACAACAACAGTGCTTGAAACTGAAGAGGTAAAAACGGATATCACCCTATGAAAAGGTTAGAAATTCTAGAAATAAAATTTTGTGACAAAGTACTATTTTAATAAGCTCGAACTAGGAGCAGAGACTAATTCAGAGAAATATTATTTTGTAGGTATTTTTTGTAAATAATCATAACTGCATTGGAGACTTCAGACTCCAGTAAGTTACAAAAATATTTATAATGCTTGAGAGCTTTACACTCCCAAAGGATTCCAGTGCACTCCATAAATTCACAAGTAACTTCGTCTTACTAGTATGGTGCTCCCACAGAAATGAAAAGCAACAGCCCATTTAAGAGCTCACATTGCCAGTCCACAAGGCATTACAGGGTAGGGAAAACAACACTGTGATACACTGAAAGAGTGGGAAATGCAGACAAGCAGGACAGAATTACATAAATTAGAATTGGGCCCACACATCAAACTAATGCTCTGCTCTTAGGGAAGGAGAGGTAGTCTTGGTGCTCATCTGGAGCCTGCCATTACTGACCTCAATATTCTGGTGTACTGTGGAGTATATTCTCCAGTATTCTGGAGAACTGGTACTATGCTGATAAGAGTAAAAAGCTGCAACATTTGTAAAGTTTCAGCAGTATCCTACATTTTCTTTAACTGAATCTTAATCAAAAGCTAATCATACCTGACCTTGTTTATCTAGTGATCTCTAACAAGAATCCAGACCCAGCAGGCATGTTTCACCTAATTCATGCTGAAGAGAGTAGGAAAAGCCAAGTAAATAGCTGTAATTTTAATGCAGACAGTGTAGGCTTTTAATACTGATTTGCAAAAGAGAAAAAAATTGATTTTCAAATATTAAAGTGTGAAAGATTAAATATTGGGGAGTAACATTTTCCCGCAACAAATAAAACAAAGGTATTAGATATTATTACCACCTTGAACATACCAAGATGTCAGGTACAAACTGTCTCTACTGGGGGAGATTTTTTTAGCATTTCCTTGGAGGATGGAGTGTTGGGCCTTTAACAGTGAAAACAATGATTAGACCTTTTCCCCCAGCTTCATGTTTTTGTTTAAGAAGAGCCAAGATCTTCTTGTGGTGCCAAGTATTAGGACAAAAGGCAGCAGCAGAAACTGATGCACAAGATGTTCCACCTGCACCTGAGGAAGAACTTTGCTACGCGGGTGACCGAGTGCTGGAACAGGCTTCCCAGAGAGGCTGTGGAGACTCCCCCACTGGAGATATTTCAGAACAGTCTGGATGCAATCCTGTGCTTTGAGATCTGGGATGACCCTGCTTGCACATGGAGGTTGGACCTGACCTTTCTACCTGATCCATTCTGTGACATGTTGAAAACAGGCAACAAAAAATAACAGTGTTTTAAAACAAAACAAAAGCAAGTCCTCTCATTTGCTCTGCATAATTTCCTTAGTATTCTTTATTAAAAACCAGGAAATGCATAGTAGAGTAAAAAAATAATTTCTAACCTATAAACAAGATTTCTTCCTTGTTTTTGCTTTTGTGTCAAAAATAACTTGAGGACAAAAAATTTTCCACTTTCTTATTTCCTATGTCTTTAAATACTCTGTCAAAATTGTTTCAAAATTAAGTTGCAAAGGAAATCTAAAGAATATTTTTTTATTTTATTTATACTCTCATTATTTTTCTTTCTTCCTTTCAACTGCAGTTCTTACCAGCTTTTATTATAAATAAAAAAGAACAAAAATCTTGGAGACAAGGCTTTGTGGTGAAAAGTCTCACACTGCTTTCTAAAGTGATCAAGGCTAATCATCTAATGGGTACAAACTGAAAAAAAAATCAGCTCTAGAGATTCTAAAGTTAAGGAAAGCCAACCAAGCCACATAATCCTAAGAGGTTTGGTTCTTTCAAGTAACAAAATCCATTTGAAGTATTCTTATTTCTTTCCCTGTGAAACTTAGTGATAACTAAGGAGTTACAGGGTTTATATACAAATCATGAAGGATATTTTTGAGGTCAGGCACTATTTCTTGTTCCTTTCCCTTTGCACATGAGAGCAATGCATATGGCATCAAGCTGAGTAGCAGCAATGGGAATCAAAGTTAAAACTTATTATATGGACATTTCAAGTAGAACTGATGCCTTGGGAAGGCTGACCTGGAACAGAGACTAGACAGAGATAGAGTAGGTATTTATTAAAAGACCTGTAGAGGTACACCTCGGGCAGTACAAGAGCCTGGCCAGGGCTACACCCAAGATGGACCCAAAATTTTCACAAAATGGATGACAGGTCACACTTTTATAAGTTCTGGCCTATTTGCATATTGGGTTTAATGTCCAATTACAGCTTCAGATTATGAAGTCCCATCCTTCTTGTTTTCTCTCTCCAGTCCACCATTGTTTATGCTTTTGGGCCTGAAAACTTGTAACAGTTGTCCTTGGTCTCAAGCTGGAAAAGGATTTCTTCTGTCTATCTACTTTGTGAAGAGAGCTTACTAACACTTAATATGAGGCTCAGAACTACACCCCTAGGCAGCACAGAACCTGAAAAACAGGAAAGCTAAAACTTAAGGCATAGTTTCCCCCCTTTAGAGGCTTGACAAGGCCTTTTGAAATTTGTGAACAAGGAAGTTATACATCTCAGTCATACAATTAAGTACCTGTAGGCTTAATACAACTTTACCACTTGCACAGCCTGGGGGACCTTATTCTGAGGAGCTCTGTCCATGACAAGTAATAGAGATCTATGGAGAACTGATGGCTCCAGTCAGGAAGAGCTGGAATGCACACTGTTCATATTTTCTGCAGCTGATTTTCAACAGCCAGTGGAAACTCATACTCCAATGTTTTTATTAGCAATATTATCACATGACATATTCAGTACATTGTATTTAATCCAACCATGCCTAAACCCTTCGCTTTCATTGTTGATCTCCAGTTACAGTCCAGGGATATCAGAGTACCATCACAATTAGCTCAAAGTTCCCACTCAGAGAGTGGAGACTGTTTGATGACAGGGAAGAGCATTTTAGTATCAGCACTATGCAGTTTTTGGCAGAGGCACACAAAAAAATCGACAGCATTGCACTGAATTGTATTTACAGCCATAGCTAAACTCTCCTAGAAAATAATCAAGCATAACTAAGAGCGAAGTCAATAATCTACAAAATCAGAAATTTATCAAGAGCAGTGGAACCTCGTATTACTTAAATCAAGACTGAGCAGTCCTCACAGAACCAGATGACCCTGACCAGCTTCAGCATAAGGTCTAGATACTGACCTAGAACAAATCAGGCATAATGAATGTTTTCAGTAATGTAGTATCTTCCAAGTTTACGTTATCATCCTTTCATTTCCTTCAATACCTTACTTTCTACGCTCACATTTCTCTCACATTAATCCCCAATTTAGCTTTGCTACCACAATGTGTAATCCTGAAAATCAGAATCTTTCTGCATGCAGCCTTGATATTTTTCTTGAGCACTTACAATGTAATAACTTTCATATCTAAATATATATTTTTATAGCTAAGAATTTTAGCACATAGTAGGGTTGGGGTGCAGTGTAATAAAAAAAGACCAACCAATCCGAGGTAGCTCAGAAAAGCAAATACACTACAGTCAGAGAAATGCAAAAGGCTTCAAATTTCTTCCTGCATTTATTTTTTAATTTGATCTTTCAATCTTTTCCTGATTATCTGCAAGATTTTTTTTCAGTTGAGATGCCAGTGATTCTATGAAACTCATCTGAGTCCCATCTGGACTAAACTATTAGGCAGTCTGATATTTTCAGCTGCTTTGAGCAGTGAGTTGACACAGCTGGTTTAAAGTTCAGAGTTAAAACACACCACATCATGAGCTGTGTCACATGTCAGTCTGCCTCAAGCACATCTGCAAACCTGAGTGCCTGAATAAAAACCAAATGCCCTCACAAGCGACCGTATCTACCATAACATGAGTCACAGAATCACAGAATCATCTGCCTTGGAAGAGATCTTCAGGACCATGGAGTCCAGCATCAACCCAACACCACCATCATCACACCCAAGCTGTGTCCCCAAGTCCAAGTGCCAAGATATCACCCAAGTGCAGGCATCAAATTTCTGCCACTGGGAACCAATTCCTGTTTCCTAGCAGGAAGGACCAGCCTGAAAACCACCAATTTCTTTGTGTTTTTCTTGTAACCTTTCAATTTTGGAGCCCTTGGCAGCTGACACAGCTGGAAAATCCATGGCTTTGAGCCACAATCCTGAGGCCACCAAGCCTCAGAAGGCCCCACTGGACCTTCCCAACTCCTCACCCCAGACGTGGTACCTGCTCCTGGAGCTCCAGGAGCTGCTGTGCTCGTTCCTCCCCCGAGCTCTCGCTCTCAGAGGAGCTGTCACTGCTGTTGCTGCTGCATGAAGTGGTTTGAAGGCCACCTTGATGGAAGGCAGGACTGCCACGGGAGAAGGGGCGGGAATCACAGGTTCCTCTGGCTCATCCAGCATCTTAGCTAAGCACATCTCAAACACATTCTGTCCTGGAATGCCTGTTAGAATTGCAGGAAGCTATGTGCCATCATCTCATCAAGCTGACTGAGAACATCTTTTCTGTATTTTTAGAGATACAAGCCACAGCATAAAACTAATCTGAGAATTAGCAGAATTAAACATCAGTATCATTAACACTGCTCACACCTCAGTCATATAAGACTTTTCAGTTGTTAAGTTAGGTTTACTTTAATGAATGCTAGACACATAATGTATTTCCTGTGGGGAGTACTGTGTGGTTTGAAAGTATTTATTTTTTTATCAAACAACTCATTCTCTGTGAGAAAAAATATCATTTGCTTTCTGTCAGTCATACAGTGTTCTCTTGACAGCCTGAGCTATCTGTATAAAGCAATATACTTGGTCTGACTTTATCAACTCTCCATATGGCTATAAGCTTACTTAGGTTTGTTACTCTATACTTCTGATTACATCAGAAGAGCTCAGCATTTGGCTCACGGACGGTGTACAGCCTGAAAAGAGAACTAAGCCATTGGAGCCTGCTCAGAGTGCACTGCTCTCCATTGCCAGAGCTTTCCAGAGTGCACTGCCCTTGGTCCTTAACACTGTCTTGCCCTGCCAAGCTGTACAGCAAAAGTGCCCATATATACTTCATTTTCTTCTGTCACTGCCAGGACTGAGGTAATGTCAGCAAGAGTTGGTGGTGTTCACCTGCTCCAGTCACCAAAATGAGCCATAGGATCAGCTCTTCCAAGAAGATTGGATCCAGCTGGATCACATAATTCATTTAGAAGAGAAGAGAGCTGTGCCTCAGTGTCTGCTGTGAAATCTGAGAAAACTGATGGACTATTGGTGACAGCATAATGCTGCCTTAGCAGGAAAATGAAGACAGCCTGCCAAACTCTACTGATTTGCTAATGATGCTTATCTGCTGTAACCATCCAGAGAATTGGAAGTGGCAGAGTGGTGAGAAGAAAATCCTCGGGGAAATCAGTCTTAGACAAACTTCTGGAATTAGACAAAGGAATAGGAGGGCTCTAATTTGTTGAAGACTATTATTAGACTTAAAAGTTCTCTTAAATGAGACAGCAAAACTTAGAGGGGATTTTGCAGGTTTTGGCCACAGGATGTCTTTAGAGCTGCCCATCTCATATACTACATATCCACTGGCAACATGGATTGAATTTAAAAGAGGTTTTATAAAGATATGCAAAACCTAATGAAACTTCCAGTCTTCGAAAGACGCAATTATTAATCAGAGTATCTATGAAGGTGAGGGTAGAGATGTTCTCTGGGCAGGTGACCTTAACCTAGCTGGGGAGTCAGTGCAGCTCTGAGGGCTGAGGACAGCTGGACTGTGGGGCTCCACATCCCCTAGGGAAAGCAAATGAGCAAACACTCTGCCATGCCAAATTAAGACACAGGGTCCATTGTGGGTCAGAGGCTGTGACTGCTTCATCACTGCTGTTAAGTTCAGAAGTAGAGCAAACCTCCAGAATAGCAATCTAACACAGACTGTAACATGTTAGAGTTACAGTCTATCCAAATAAAAAAATAAAGACTATCAGGAAAGAATTCCACAGATAATTAATATCTAAAAATCAGATATACATCTACTGGGCCTAAGCTCTACTCTTTCTAAAAAAAGCATCTTCCACTATTTTGAAAGTTCTCATTGTCTGATTTGTTCTTAGTTGGACTTTCTCACATTAGAAAATTCACCACCTTAGCTAGAAAAAAAAAAACCCGAGTTGTCCAGAAAAACTGTACACAGTGCACGTCTAAACCTGGCCTGGCAGATTATCAGGGATAACTAGGGCATATAGAAGAGGTTTTACAGTTATGCCATCTGCTACCACAGTCCTAATGATCTGCGTCCCCCATGAAGATGCCTTAGGGCAGAATTATTGTTCCTTGATATGGATCTCCCACATGCAATTTTATCCTGCAAGAAGGCAAGAAGGGCTTTCTCTGCCAGATATCTATTGTCAGTAAGTCTTCAATAGCATTGTAATGGAGCCTTATCTCATGTTCTAGTCACGTTAGATATATTCAGACTGTTTTTATTTCCTCTTTCCCCTGTTCCTGCGGATGTTGTACATTTTTGAAGCACTGGTATTAAAATAGCAGTTGGCTGCAAAAAGTTTGATGAAATCTTATTTTAGTCTTGTGTGCAGTCTGTCAAAATCCACATTTTTCTTAAACTGGAGAGATTTGCTACAATTTCTGTTTTATAAAATAAAATTGGAAAAAAGGTTCAGACAGTGTTGAAGTACTCTTTTGCCATTTTTGGAATAGAAGTGTTCTATATTGAAAGAATCACAGGTTATTCCTCTGCAGAGGAGAGATAAGATATATTGTAAATGCTCTATATCAAGAACATCAATAGCTTACTAATGACCTGAAAATCAAAAATTAACTTTTAAAAATGGAAACACAAATGCTCACTGAACATGAAGTGATTTGCAGAAAACATCAGAAAATCTGAGGAATAAAATGAGATAACCAGCAAAGGACATAAAAGAAAATGAGAAAAGCTTTTATAAATATAGTCAGGATAAAAGACTGAGAACATTTCACTGGTCTTAAGCAGGAATAGTGAAGAATTTATGAAGGAATGTAAAAGGACAAAGTGTTCAGTGCCTGAACCTTCATAAAAAGAGTATCTGTGATCAGATTCTTAACACATTTCAGTGGTGTGGAACACCAGCTAGAATTAGGAGAGAACAGATAGCAGATATTTAGTTGCGGCATGTGCATGATAATGGAGCCTGCTGAAATCCACCTTGGAAGATTAAGAAATAATCGAAACAATCTGAACTACTTTGAGGACACACAGAGGACTCATCAGAATGACTACAGTATGACTTTCCTTTTCTCCCACAGAAAAGGAAAAAGTAAAGACGGAAAATTGTAGGCTAGTTGGTCCAAGTTTAATACCTGGAATGATACCACAACAAAATGTAAAACAATCTGTGTATAAGCATCTAGAGACATAAACATGGTAAGGAACAGCCAGCTTGTATTTATCAAAATAAAGTGTGCTAAACCAAGCTACGTTCTTTCCAAGTGAATAACTTGGCTTTTCAGAATAATTTGCCTTTTCTGGTGGAAGAAGGCAAGTAAACAAAATGGATGTTCAGTTTATTGAAGTTGTGGCAGTTTCAGACAACCTCCTCACAAACAAACTCAGGGAATATGGCTTTTATTATATCACCATAAAATAAGCCCGCCAGCTGTGGAAAATACCTGCTTCAAAAATAGTCAGTATTATTCTCAATTGCAGTTTGAAATACTGAAATCCTTCTTGTTCCCAGCACATCTGTAACAGGAAGGGGTGAGTTCCTGCCAGCAGCGAGAGCAGCCCTGTGCAGAGGAAGTGTGCCAGATCTTATCTGCACTTATCACCAGACAAACCAGTGAAGCCTGAGGCAGAGGGCTCACCTGGAAGCAATAAGACATCTCTGCAGAGAGCAGCCACTAAGCCAGTTCTCTGCCTATGCAGGTGACTGGTGCTGTCAGGGCAGAGCAAAGTAGCCACAACTGTCTTCCAGTGACCCTGATTGTCAGTGACTGTCAACGTAATTAGCAGCTTTATCCCATCTGTAAACCAAATTATTCCTAGGAAATAGTGATTGGTACTGTGCTACATCACTGAGGTATCTGGCTGTGCTTGAGTTCCTCTTCCCTGGTGCCCTTTGGCCTGAAGATCCTATGACTCTGGCCGGTGGAAAAAAAATGCCTCTTTCAGAGGGCACCTCAAAAAGAATTTTCTTCAACACATCAGGAGAAAGGAAGGACACAAATACCTGTCTCATGGCCTTGAGGTACAGCAAACAAATTCAATCTGGTTGTACCAGCCCTGTGATGAATGTCTGGTAGCAGTCCCAGATGGCAGAGGCACATGCCAATGTAAGTTCATCCAGCTGGTCTTTACAGTTTAGAATTTGAAGTAGCTGCAATTTTATGAAAATATTCACCAAATCCCAGATTGTACAATAATATATTTATACAAATCCACAGTGACTGAGTTGATACTTTCAGGTCATTAACTACAAGTCCAAAATTTTGATATATATGAAATTACCATGAAATAGATAACGTAAGAAGGAAGGGATTTTTTTGAATACACAAACCACAATATTTTGCACATGTATATTTGTTTAAAAAGAGAGGTACAATAGTTTACACAGAATATCAGTAAGTTACTTATTATATTCCTAAGCTAGTGATCTTTTTCAACTGATATACACGAACTGAGCAATTATCTGAACAAGTGAGGCATACATGCAGTCCCCTATAGTAACTTCAGCTGACAGGCTGCCATAGTTAATTGGATCACATAGGATTGGCTCACATGTGCCTAAGCCCTGTATTACATCTGGATATAGTTCACTATATATTTATGTATTTTTCTTAGACTTTTCTAAGCTTCTTTATTATTATACTATAATAGTCTTTAAATAATAAAAGCAGTTAAGACTGTTTCTTTCTCATTTTTAAAAATCAGAGATCAAATTATAGGTTCTATTCTTACCATAACGTAAAACTACATCTTTAATAATAAATATTCTGTGACTAAAACACTTATTTTTCTATCAGCTTTCTTATAGGACATTTTCTTTCAATAAGCAAGGTCAGGAGCAATTACTAGACTATGCAAGAGTCACCTCTCCCTCAGGAGGGTTTTAAATTATAACTTACCTTATCAGATCTAACTTCAGGTAGAAACTGATCTACAGGTTCTGCCTGGGGCCTTTGTGGAGTCACAGAAATCAGGTTATTAGCAAGAGTCACCTAAGGGCTTGTCTACAGGGAACACTCCAAAAAGGGCAAGGTTTCATCCAAAAGCGAACAACACAAAGGAAGTATGCCTGTATTAACAATGAGTTAAGACAAAAGTGTTATGGCAGATACTTTCCTCAAGTGCTGTGAGCAGTTTTGGACATCACAATATAAAAAAGACATTAAGTTATTAGAGAGCATGCAAAGGAGGGCCATGAGGACAGTGAAGGACCTTGAGGGGAAGCCAAGTGAAGAGCAGTTGGGGTCACTTGGTCTGCTCAGCCTGGAGAAGAGGAGACTGAGGGGAGAACCCATTGCAGTCCAGAACTTCCTCATGAGGGGAAAATGAGGGGCAGACACTGATCTCATCTCTGTGGTGGCGACCAGGGAAGGACTCAAGGAAACAGCATGAAACAGAGCTGGTGAAAGTTTAGGTTGGATACCAGGAAAAAGTGTTTCACCCAGAGCACGGTCAGACACTGGAACAGGCTCCCCAGAGAAGTGTTCACAGCCCCAAGCCTGACAGAGCTCAAGACGCATTTGGATAATGCTCTCAGGCACACGGTGTGACTCTTGGGTTGTCCTGTGTAGGGCCAGGAGTTAGACTTGATGGCCCTGATGGGTCTCTTCCAACTCAGCATATTCTATGATTCTAAGATTCCAAGTTCCCATGCCAAGGATTAAGTATTCTGACATCTTTGGCTTCTTAGATTCCTACTCTCAGCTTGATGAGGGTGAAAAGCAGAGAAAGGAGGAATCTTCATCATGGGTTTAAACTACAGCCAACATTCACAACATTTGAGTCAAAAGCAAGATGTTATACTAAAGTTGCTTCTTCATCCCTCATCAAAGCAGTACCACCTACATTACCGAAACAACTTTACATAAAATATAATAGGGTCTCTAGGGCTCAGAGGGGAAGAATAATAATGATAGGAGTCTAAAATTTCTATGCCAGGGTATTGTCCAGCCAAAGCAGTTCTATGATAGAAAGGAACTGCACCAGAAGAGGCAGTATCTCAGCAGAAAGATATTAGAAGGCAGTCAAGAGGTCAGAGGGAAAGGAAAATATAAGCCTCTGCTTTTGTCCACTTCCAAAATTTAGAAGAAATCTTCTCTGTTGTCTTCTCCCTCATTTGTTGATAGCAATAACAGAAGTGCTAATATAAAAACAGCTTGTGAGTACTTGTACCACAGGTTAAGTGGATAAAGGTGACAGGTAGCTTTTTTCACTGTGCTATGTACTGAATGAATGTCATGGCAATAGAGAGATGCAGCTCCTGAGGCACTGCAGAGCTCACTATTGATGACACCACTGCTGAGACCTCATTAGGGAAGACATGCAGCTCAGAAATGTATCAGTGCAAATGTGTGTCTGATGGCTGGATGTAAGATTCATCAGTCATTCCTCTCTAGCACTTTCTCTTTGTCCACCCAACCTCAGTTGCCTCCTGTGACTGGCTAAAATTACAGTGCATTATTTCATCAACTTTAGGGCAAAGGGCTCTGGTCTACTCTTTACAATACTGCAAGGTCCTGCCATTTGCAAATTTGTGTGGAGTAAGCTACTCTAGAATTTAAGTTTGAAATGCAGGCTAAGTATGTTAGGAATTTAATTCTAATAACCTCAAGGACAGTGTTTTGAATAGTTCTCCTGAACTAATTAACTAATTGATGACTTTGTAAAGCTTAACTGATAATAATTTTATTGTCGCAGATAATAATCTGGAATGCAGCTAACAATCACTAATTACATCCTTCAGTAATTTTTCAATAGGTGAGCCTTATCAAGATGTCTGATCTTTGCATTAGGTAGCACCTTGCATTGTCATTGGGCTTTGGAAGCCTGAGGAAAAAAACACCTGGTTTTGGCAAACACACTTCAAGGTTTTGTTTGCACTCTTCTCTTACTACCATTTTTTCCTATCACAAAATTCCTTGATGCTATCTCTGATATATTAGAAACTTCATGCTTCTTTCAGGAAAAATCTATTCTATTGGCTAGCATTAGGAAACATGATTTTACATTGCAGGATCCGAAAACGGAGGCAAATAAATGCTCCAAGGGCTATTGGGGTAGGGTTTTTTTTGAGCACACCTAAATTATAGAGGAAGTTGAGATGCAATATTAAGTGAAGCAGGAATGATTGTATGAAAAGGTAATGAATTATTTAAGAAACATAAAATAACCTTGCTTTAAAAAAAACCCCCAAACAATAGTTTCTCTAATTAAATTATTTTTATTTGAGATCTTTAGGAATGCAAACAATTTTAGAAATCATCTGCAGCTTTGACAAAACCACAAGTCAGAAATTCAGGGCATGTGATAACCAAAGATAAGCACTCTGTGTAGAACAGAAATTTGTCACTTTCCACTCTGATGTCACAAGCTAAAAAGCAGTAACTTCTAACTTACCCTTACAGATCTAGCATGTGTAGAACTATTATGGAATTACAGTGTAGTTCCTGCTCTTAGTCTTGCACTTCACTGACATTTGGTGTCAGTGCAGTTCTATCCATACGATATTTATAAATGCACTAATGGACTTGTCACCACTGAGAGCTACATGCTGAAGTCCTTCCTTAGCATCCAGCCAGCCTTTCCTCAGGATGATGTCGGTGGAAGTCCTGAGGTAGGTATGAATAAAATGCTGGTTGAGCATACAGCCACAGAGCACGAAGTGAGCTGTCATGGCCTTCATTTGAATGAAACTAACCAAGAGGCACAGCTGAACAAAACAGATCTCTGATCCTAGTTACTAAGTTCCACTGGACTTTAATTTTACTGCACTCTAATTCAACTACCATTACATAACTGATGCTGATGTCATTTTGACTTAAGAAAATATTACATCATTTTTATGAGACAGAACAATAAAGACAATAATCTTATTTTAGGATTTTATTTCTAATTTAAATTCTGTAGGCTCTGTTGGGCAACTGAAAGTTTGGGGATTACAGATAGCAGGAGACTATATCTGGTTTAGGAATGTTTATTAAAATGCAGCCTTAGTGAATCGTTCAGCAGAGCACTGAGGATTAAGCACACTACTCAGCCTGAATCCACATCATCTGCAAATCTGATATTTATAGTGGTCTCTGCATTGCCCAGACCCTTAGCAAACTATTTTTAGTGGCTAATTGTCCAGCTGCATTACATCTTCACCTAGTTTCTCTTTCTTAGCCAAAAGGAAATTGAAACCCTGGGGGAGCACAAAAGCCAAGCCGAATATTAAAAGGCATTGGAAATGCTGGAATAGTGGAAAATAAATGTCTTGAAGAAAAAAGGAGACTGAAAAATCATCACAGGAAAATCTATCTACTTTTGGGAGATCATTTTAAAAAATCATACTTGTCTGTGAGACCATGTTGAAAAAGCATATCAGCTTTTGTGGTGGAATAAAGCAACAAAGAGGTATAAATTAAAAACTGGCTTTTAAAAAGCAGATTAGAACAGTAAGAGATAAATGCAAATGAAGGGTCAAAGCAGCATGAAGCCAAGAGAGCAAGCATGTGTGGAAAGCCCAGGGCAGAATGGAAGAATGGATAAAAGACATGCTGGATCAGAGGTTTTCAGCTGTTATAGCAGCATCACTGAGGGCTGGATGTGATACAGGCTTCTGTCAGCAGTGCTTTAGGAGTATTAGGTTTGCCTGAACCAGTCTGACATTTCCTCAGATGTGTTTATCAACTCTCTCTGAGGGTAGCTGGCCCCTGGCACTTTGCAGCTCTGAGGGGAGGAGCAGGAATTGATTCTTCATGATTGATGCTACTGTGCTTGAATGCAGTTACTAATTCCTCTGCACAGCTGCACAGCAAGCTTCCCCCATGCCTGAAGCACAGCTGGAATACAGCCTGTCCATGCTCTGTGAGGCTCTGTAGTGTAACACCTCCAGTTCATGAGGGACACCTGTAATGTTCAGCCGTCTGCTTTTTCACCGAGTGCCTGGAAGGGAATTGAGCAGACAGACAGTTATGCTAAGCAAGCTACACAGAATGGGGCAGAGAGATGAAAATCACGTTGAAAACTAGGCATTAAAAATCCCTGATTCTAATGTCAAGGGTTTATCTCCACGGTTTCTATCAGGTCCAGACTTGGCCCCATGTTGAAATTTCTTCTCTGCTGCTCAGAACTTGGAATGGGGCTATTTGTGTTAGCACCGTAATGATAATAATCTCACAGGCAACATTTTGAAAAGCTTCACAGGCTGAGAGAGTTGGGATTGTTCAGCCTGTAGAAAAGAATGTTGTGGGGACACCTTATTGTACCTTTGAGTACACAAATGGTCCTACAAGAAGGCTGGAGAGGAACTTACCACAGGACAAAGGGCTTTAAGCTAAAAAAGGGTTTTGTTTAGATTAAATATTAGGAAGAAATTCTTCCCTGTGAGAATGGTAAGATGCTTACAAAAATTGCCCAGAGAAGCTGTGCATGCCCCACACCTGGAAGTGTTCAAGGCAAGGTTTGCTGGGGCTGAGAGCAACCTGGTCTAGTGAAAGGTATCTCAACAGGGGGGTTGAAATTAGATGACCTTTAAGGGACCTCCAAGCCAAGCCATTCTATGGTTCACTGAACTAATTAGCTGAGTGACATTTTTAACCTAAACAACCAACAGTGGTGTTCCTGCATGTCTCACCTACCAAACTGTCTCCAGTCACATTTCTTGTTGCTGTGATTGCTCAGGGCTCAAGCTTTCTATCAAACATTAACTCCTTTATCATCCACAAGGTCCACATTTTGGGTTTCTCTATGGCTCAAATCTGGAACAAGTAAACCACTTCAGCAAGTGAGAAGCACGAGTCCAGAAGAACCAGCTCAGGCTCAGAGGCTGCACATTGGATTCAGTAAGCTCAAACTTCCATAAAATAGACATAAGTTACAGTTGGAGCAAAGTTGAGAGGGTCACCTTAGCTGAAAATAAGTCCATGGTGCTGGACACTGACTCGGATATCAAGCTCCTGAACTCCAGATTGCTGCATTTCCAAGATATTGGTACTTGACATGAACAGGTTAAAGCTCACTCAGGTATTTCACCATTTCTGTGAATCATGCAGAAAAGTCTGATTTTTTTTAAAAAAAGCAGGCACATTTACCCTCTATCTACACAGAGAAGGCAGCAAAGACACACTGCTCAGGCTAGCACTCAACAGAGATGTCTTCAAGGGGCAACCAGATGATTTTAGAACAGTCGTTACAGCATTTTCTGGTTCTGTTCCTCCTGTCCTGCTGGTAAGGAGCCTGCAGAGATTAAGCAGCTAATTATAACATCTGAAAAAGCTTTTTATTTCCCCCAATACATCCAGACTAGGAGTTAAAAAAAAAAAAAAATCTAGTAGACTTAAATAGCCCTTTTGTGCAAAGTGAAGTGAACAGTCTGCTGGCACACACACATCTGATTGCCCTGGAGATCTGCTCCATGTGCTCCATGACTGCAATTTGTAAAGTTTAACACTGAATAAGCACTACTATTCATTGAAAGAGGACCAAAATATACCAGCATTCCTATCAGCTTCACAGGACAATGGATCTGCAGAGCCCAGGAAACTCATTAAACGCAATGGAAAATATAAAAATAATAGGAAAAGTCCCATATGTTCAGAACAAAACAAAACAAAAAAAAAAAAAAGCAGGGAGAGCTTTCTCAAATTCTTCTTAGCAGCCTGCTGGCTGAAGGGCTTGTTACTAAAGTTTTGCATTCTCTGTACCAGAATGCAAAACTCATTCTTAACTCACTAAAAATATTTACAGTTTAACTGAGTAATGAACAAAAAGCAGTGAAGAAGCTATACTACAAATAACACCCAGAATGATAGCTGGATGTAAATACTATTGTTTATTTGCAAATAATAAAACCCCTTAATCTTCTTGCCTTGAGGACTCCAGAAGGATGTGGTCATACATATAGTCATATAATTGCATAGTTCAACTGTACAAGTTCTCAATGATGTGTTTTCTCAATCAAACAAAATATTAGTGCATTGTAGACATGCCTCTATACAGCTGCTACATGCAGTGAGAAATACTCATCCTTGTGGTTCTGCTCTGTACTAATTTCTATTAGAAATGGCTTTTGTTATGGATTAAGGTTCTTTCTGTGGCAGGAATGAACTGTGTTCATAACCTCGTCAGGAGGGAACTAACATATTGTGATTTGTGCCTGTTTACATGCGCGGGCACCATGATCATTAACAAGTCTCACAAACACATCTGGGGATTGAAAGCAACAGCATCCTCATCCAAAAATAGTCTGTAATTTGGTGACCACCAGGAGCAAGTCCTGTGTTTATCTTCAGAAGGAACAAATATGCTTTACTTGTGAGAAGCCAATGTACTGGGTCTGTCTCAGAGGTAATCAGATATGTGCAGATTGGCAGTCAGATACATGGAGCATTAGGTAGCATTCTGACAGCTCTGTTGAGAGCAGGGCAGCCTCTCTGCTTTGAACAGAAGTTGACACAGTTGATACCAGCCTTATTTTGCAGTAAAGAGTCTCTATTTACAATCTCTGAATTAATGTATGTTCATATTAATGTAAGCTGGAATTGGAGACATTTAGAGAACCAGTCCAAGAGAAGCAGGCGAGAGCTGAATTATCTGTTCTTTTTTCCTAATACTCTGGAGTTACAGTTTTAAATTTTATTTAAACTTCAACTTGTCCCTAAGAATAATTCTACTTCATGGTAATTTTTTTGTCACCTGAAAGCCAAAAATATTGTAATAATCTGAAGAGTCCACTAAATTTAGTGAGGTCAGGAGGGACCTTTTTTTTGTCTATACATAATATACATAGATTCTAAATGAACAGTGCTTCATCCTTTCTAAACTCAAGCTCTCTTGCTCTTTTTCAGACATTCTCTAGTCATAATAAATTACACACACATACAAGATTTTTAAAGGACCATCCCCTCTACTGCTGGATGTATTTCTTACATTCAAACCCATGGTATCATGCCTACACTCTGTACTTCCAGAACCCAGTGTTTCCATCATTAGATTACAAAATGCATGGAAAAAGGCCATGTTTTATTTTAAGACAACATCGCTCTAGTGAAGTGCACCATCAAAATCTAAAGACAAAATCAATATTAAAGTTTAAGCAAGGTTAGTATCACATATTGTGCAGTTAGTTAAATATCTTGAGGAGTTGCAACAAGACGTTTCTGTTTGCTTTTTTTCTATTCTTCAAGTGTTAGGAAAGACTTCCTGAAAATACAGAAAACACTATTTTTCTTTAAAATACAACAGTCACTGCCCTGGCAAAAAGTGAATGATTTAATTCATCTGCATTTTTTCATTACCAGAGAGGCCCCATTATTTCTAAGCATCCTTCTTCATGTGCTAACATCACAGTAAATAATGTCTGTACTAAAAGCCAGGTGGGTTCATTAGTTGTCTCTCCATCCATAGCTAACTGGCTCAGAAATACAGTCTCTTGCCGAGAATACCAGTGAGCACAGATTTATTTAATGTTACTCCCCTGTGAAGATGGCCTTGCATCATCATTCAAAGTCCTATTGCATTTACCTCCCACTTCATCTGCGGATGCATTTGGCCTGAGTCTCATCTTGAACAGCACTATTTTAGTTACTTCCTTTTAAAAGGGAGAAATTCCTTGGCAGACAAGGAGGAAAAGGCTCAAGGAAACAGCTCAGTCTGGAGGTCAGGATATACCATACTGCATCAGTATTGTACTTGGTGATTGTGACGTGCAGACTTCTTTCTACTGATCTTCAAATAACTCTTGCAAATTTGTTAATGACACCCCATGAAAGGAAGTCCACACAAAGTAACAGGGCTGTTAAATTTGTAAAGATGCATCAAAGTGTGGAACATCAGGGAAGAGCCTGACCAGGAGCAGGATAGCTTGTACTGTTTTAGCAACTAGAAGAACACAAGTAAAAGAGCAATGTTTAACTAAACACTGTATCTTTAGAAGACAAACACATTTTTCCTTTTAGTGTCACTGTTAACACCTTAGCTTAGTAGAAATAAACATTTTTTTACTGTTCATTGAAGACCTTCTTCATGGTTGTATTTGCACCAGGTCAGAAAAAAACCCAAAACTCTGAACTTTCAATTTTGGCTTTACCTCACCAGCACAAATCTGAATTCTGGTATCAAACTACAGCACTTGCGGAAAATACAGAAACATTAGTGGGAATTTCTTTAGTTCTTTTCTGAAACAAACAAACAGAAACATTCTTTACTTATCTTAGGTTTAGAAAGTGCTTGAAGTTGGGTATGAGACAGTTGTTTGGGGTCTTTAGAAAGTCATGCTGTTTTGGCAGTATCTGCACAATATTAAAACATGTTGAATATTGAAAATGTTTATATTTCATTATATGTTATTTTGACAAAACCAGTTTCACAGCCATTGACTTTGATTCCCTATTCTCATTGTCAAAAATGACATCACACTGCAGTAAAATATGCTTAGATATATCAATTTTTTTTTACATATCTGGAAAGAAAAATAGTAGACTCAGGAAGCAAACAGTCTCTTCTTGTCTAAGGCCTCCTGCTGTTGAACTGAACAGATGGGTATAAATTTCCTGGAAAAAAACATAACAAGGAAAAATATCTCCATTGAATTCAGAATGCCTAGCAGTGATGGCAAGGTACCTGTCTTTTCAGACACCGCAGTAATTTTCAGGGGCTCACCTAGCAGTCCAAAATGGAAACACAATTAGTACTAACCAGGCTCCTTAACACAGCTTGCAGAAACAAACATTTTCTAATTTTCAGACAGTTTCTAATGACATCACTAATGATTGCATCACTCAACCTAGTGAAGGTCACCTCATTGTTTTTGAGCAAATCTTTGACACATTTTTCACCTTCAGTAGCAACAATTACTAATAAAGCTTCTTTTATTGCTAGAAATGAAGTGCAGATGGCACCACATAGAGAGGATGAAGGAAATTTTGAGGTCATTCCTTGGCTGGGATCAGGGAATGCTATATAGGTGTCCCTTGGAGGATGGAGAAGGCAAGGAAGACCAGGTCGGATGAAGGCCTGGGTGTTACCTCCTGCTTTCCACTCATGCCCGTGCGTGGATGCACTGGAGGCAGGAGGTGGCACCGATGGCTCCTGCCATGAGCAGCACTGCCAGGTCCCAGGTGAAGGCTGGAGCGGAGCGCTGCAGCCCGACCCGCCGCGGGGCTGCGGCCAGGAGCGCGGCACCCGCTCTGCGGGGCGCACGGGGCAGCAGCGTTACCGCCACGACTCTTGCTACGTTAAAACAGGGCCTGTTTAATTGCGAAGAAACTTCTTCGGAAATGAAAATTCGCACCCGCAAAAAGCTCGGGATTGATGGCAGCCGCGTCAGGCTGCGCCCGACCCCAGGGCTCGCCGCGCTGCCGCTCGCACCGGCAACGCGCTCCCGCCGCAGCCGTGCCCGGCACCAGGGCCCGAGCATCGGGCCGAAGGCGGGGGCGCTCCGCCCGCTCGGAGGAGCCGACTCCCGCCCTTCCTGCCGCCCTCCCGTTCCTAGGAGCTGGCTCTCCCCCTGGAGGCCTCCGGCGGCATCGGCCGCGCTCCGCCGCTTATGTAACGCGGGGCCCGGCCTGGCGCGGGGAGCGCCGCTCGAGTGCTGACACGGGGCCCAGCCCCACCTCGCACGGCACTCCCACACCACAGCATTCGGGAAAGCACGCGTGGCAGCTCACACGTGTAGCTACAGCGAACGGGAATAGTTGAGCCCTGTCCGTGTGGTGCTTCGCCGACGTGGGGAACTCTGCAGCCGAGCACTGGTGCTTGGTTTTCCCTCCCGTCCCTGAAGCCGCCCTGCAGAGGGACACGGACGCCGTGGGTGTGCCGGGCCTAGCGCTTGAGGAGCTCCTGCATGTTCCTTCTGTAGGATCCTGCGACAGACGAAGCGGTCCACACAGCCTCCTGAGGTGCACGTGTGACTTCTGCAGGCCATCTGTATCATCCCAGCGATCTGCTAGTGCCCTCGTTGGTCCTAGCGAGACCCAGCTCCCCAGAGAATCGCTGTACCCCGCCTCGACGAGACCCCGTGGAGAGAATAGATCCTCCCAAGGAATGGGTTTCAGCACCACCTCCATGGATCTATCACAAGGACTCTGGGAAGACTGCTGAACCAAGAATTGTGTAGGATGGCAGGTGGTAAAACTGAGATTAAGATCGAGCTCTGTTTTCACAGAGTGGGGTGGGGAGGCAGTGTAGCAAACAAGGAGTCATTCCAAGCACTCTTATATGTAAGTACCCCAAAGCACTGCAAATTCAAATGTATGCCTTGTGGCATAGAACAATTTCAGTCATAAGGGAGAAATAGCCTAGAGCTCTTTGCTCCTCTCACCATGGTAATGGCAACTTATCCATCCGCATGCATCCTATCCTCACAGCTTTGATCTCTGCTCAGCAGAAGGAGGCTGGAGAGAAGCTGTGATAGGAGCTGTGAGGGTATAACAGGGGCTGCAGTTCTACGAGGCAGCCCACGCTTCTTCGCGACACCTCCGACGTGCCTCGGCACAGCCTCGGCAGCTGCCTGTGCTCAGCAGCCCCGCACGGGCTGAGCCCCGCGGCTGCTGCGGGCCTGTGCCTTCCCCCTCACCGGCGTGCGTGGATTAATTGCTCTGTTTGATGGCGACAACGATTGCTGTCGTTCTTGCGGTGCTGGAAACTAAACACCCTGCTGACAGCGTATCTGAAAAAAACCCCAAATGTGTATCTTTGAAGTGTTGTGCTCAAGGCGATTTGCGTGGAGCTTTTTATACCCTAAAGGGGGGAGAAAAAAAGGGGAAAAGAATTATTGCACCTCCGCTGTCCAGCCTCCAGCACAGAACTAAACCAAACAGCCTGGCTTGCCTGACAAGCTGTGAGGATTCAGATAATCCTGTCCAGCTTATTCTCCACTCAGGGGCAATTTGTTCCTTTTAAACCCCTAACAGCATTTTGCCAAAGCTGCCATCAGGGAAATTGTGACGAGCTGTGCAAATATTTACTCAGCCATTCCCACGCTGCTTCCCGAAGAGGTTATTGTTCCCCCCCCCACACCCCCTGCCGGCACGAAGCACAGCCATGAGTTTAATTTGGCGACCGCTAGTAACGTTAACATTCATATTTTAAAGAACGCATTTGTTTCCAAAGCGTTTCCTTTAGCAGGAAGCTCCCGGAGCCTTCACGCATGCTCTAGTCCGCCACGACCAAAACACCCAAAATGACGCTCGTTACTCGTGGATGTAGTCAAAAGCCGTGCCACTCTGAAAAAAGAAAATAAGACCGCCAGGCCCCAGCGAGGATCGAACTCGCGACCCCTGGTTTACAAGACCAGTGCTCTAACCACTGAGCTATGGAGCCGCCGCTCGGATTGTTTTTCGGCTGTGTCTAACGACCGGTCCTAGCCCTCACCGCCGCCCCCTGCCGGGCGCCCCGGGCCTGGCGCAGCCGGGCCCGCCCTCCTGTGGCCCCTGAGGGGCCCGCCCTGCACAGCGGCCTCGCCGCCACCGCCCGAGGGAGCCCGCGGCCCGCCGGGAGCCGCTCCC